>CM051237.1:64044562-64287827 GCA_027917425.1 Gastrophryne carolinensis
TTTATTTATAATTTGACGTCCCATCCATCTGCAATTATTATTATTGTTCTTTTCAAAAAGAATCCGCTCCTTGCCTGTAAATATATATATACACAGAAAAACAACTGGAGGGTATAGGGCCTACCATGAGAATGAACTCTGGGGGCCCACCCAGCATATATTACTGGGTTATTTTTAGGGCTTACGCACGCAGACAATAAGCCCTATTATTTGGATAACCTGTGCTTTACTTCAATAGACAGATTTTTAGAAGGTAGGTTTCACAAAGCAACATTTAAGAGGGGAATGCCCCTTTAAGTTGTAACAGCTTCAGGGAAACCTGGCAGGGCTGAAGTCATTTTCCTGAATAAACAGGGGTGTTGGTACAGTGACATTTTTCCTCTTGCGCACAATCTTCATGGGCTATTGTATAATGTGTTCCATCTTGCCTCTATCAGGGCAGAATGTGCATAATGAAGCTGTCTTTCCTGTTACGAAACGCGCGGGGAAGGTGGGCTATTCTTTAGTAAGACTGACTCAGCTAGAGAAGAGGGCTGCAGGGGCCAGCACTTATCACCAGACAGAATAATATTAGGGCCCTGTGTAGCAACAGTGCGCTAGACCTCAGGAGTCTAATTAGAAAGTGGGTGGTGGGGGGGGTGAATATCCCGGTGTCACCCCATTGCGCGTCACGCTTTTTCATAACTTTATTTTGTTTGTTCTAGTTTATTAAACATAAAGGACATGGACGATTGTGAGCTGAATTATCCACAAGGCAATCTAGACAGGGGCTTAGGGGGGTTCCTTTTTATATTGATTAATCTAAATCTCATATAAGTCTTAGGGAAGACCTCTGCCTAATAATCTCAATGTGGCCCACTGGTACCTCCCCCCTGGGTCTTCCAAGGAAATCCCAAGAAACCCTTGGAAATGTCAGACCAATCAGGTTTCACAGAATCCCACGTAGCATGTTCATACTCTCATAGTGAAACTCATTGGCCATCGCCAAAAATTATAGCTGCCAATAATGCAGCCTTAGTCATTGGGCAGGCATCCCAAGTTAAAGAGGAAGTCCAAATCTTTTGTAACCCTCAGCCACCCCATGCTAAGCCCATTTTGGGCATTAAAATAATAAACTCATCTGATCACTGAAATCATCCCCTAAAGTCGGATGGGGGGTGGGGCTCTGCATTGCAGCCACAGACTTGAATATCAGTTGGACAGAGTGACAGACAAGTACAGTCATACTTTTCCACGGGATTGGGTGATTCATCTGTCACTCAAGGTCCCAGGTTGAGCTTTCATGTAGGTCAGTGAGTTATTTTTTCTGTTATTGCCCAAATTAAGCTTAGCACACTGAGAGGGGGGGGGTGAAGTGGACTTCGTCTTTAAGACACCCAAGAGGCAACAGATGGGCCTAAAGGTGTGTTTTGGGTTTAGGTCAAATTTAAAGCAGACCTACTCCCTTCATGGGAGATCTGGCCCTGTTTCATCTAGTTTTGTATCATGGTCCAGCCATCTTAATCAAAAATATACAAGCATAAGAACATCTTAAGGTGGCAGCAGTGCACTTTGGTTTCCAGCCCCCCACCTCACAGAGACACAGCACTGAAATAAGTCTAAGGGGTTTATTTATCAAGGTATAGCACCAGGTAGTCTATCTATGATTAAGGGTCAGTGAAGGACCCGAAACGCGTCAGGACCCCATCTCCTTTTTGACCCGTGTCATTCATTGGTTTTATTGCTCTGGCTGCTTATGCATTTGCATGGGAGACGCTGATGATGCTTTTAACTTGGATTTAATAAAGAAGTCTATTTTTTAAGGAAGTGCGGATCCATCTCCTAATTTTTCTATGTGCAACAGTGGGGCTTGGGACAGCCCTGGATTGTGCACCCTTTTTCTACCGGAGTGCGGAAACCCTTTATATATTTTTTGTGACATAACACCAGGTAGAGCCTCGTAGCGGCAGGCAGCGTCTGGTGAACGCTGGGCGCTGTACGCAAAACCACATTTAAGAAAGCGAATCTGGTGAGCAACTCTAACAGCGCCATGTAGCGTCATCATTACAGGTGGCTCAGCGTATAGCGCTGGAGCTCTAGCTTCCAGAGCACCAGGTAAGACCTGTCGCTACTTGTTGCTCTCCCATACATTTCAATGGACCTTTTCTTCTGTTTAAACAGGGTTTTTTGTTTTTAATATTTTTTTTCTCTAAAATAATTGTGTGACCTCTCCTGGCCTAGAAAGAGTCATTTTTGAAAATATTTTTCATTTTTTATATTTTTATGCAGAATTGTCATTACAGGTCTGGCATCAAAGTGTCACAATGTTATAACAATGTAATTCCATGTGTTTTCACTTTGTTACTGGTGGATATGTGTTCAAAAACAGACTTTAATCACACAGCGCCTGGCGCTCTATGCTGTGTGTGTGTTTTTTTGTTGAATATGGTGTGAGTCGCTGAGAGTCGGTCGCAATGAGCTGGCGCTACCTTTCGCTCCCTGCAACGCTGTACTGGTGTTAGAACGCCCACCATACATCTCATTCCTCAATGCCGGCCAGGTTACTACAGCGACTGAGGTGCTCTGTCACAGCGCCCAATAGCCGATCACAACGTATACTAGCGGTCACTCTTAGCGCCTCTGTACAGGCGCTCATCTGCCGATAGCTGGCGCTAGTAATTAATCAGCCTGCAAGATTAAAGTTGTGGGTGGCAAGAAGAGGGTTTAGTGACCCAGAGGATGCCCATTTCAGGATCAGGCTTCTACTGTGCACCACTTGCCACGATCCACAGACCTATTGATCAATCATAAGAAATTGATGACCAATTCTATTGACTAATCCCTACCTATGATCCGGATCCTAAATGTGCAAGATAGCTAAATAAATGATACCATCAAGCAAATAACCAATATAATACATATAAATACATAATAACAAATACAATGTCAATAATACACAACTATAAATGTATATAACAATAACAAACTCAACATATAAAGTGCCTGTGCCAAAAATATATAACCATCTATATCTTATGCCATATCGACTCAACACCAATACAAAACTGTATACTCCAAAACACAAAATGCAATCAAATAATGTCACAAAGTGAACAACAACAAAAATACCAAAAGTAGTCTCCCCACCGCCTACCACCTCACAGGGAGCCATGCGTTCCGTGGGTCATAAGGTCCACTTTATCAGGCCTGGCTGCTTGGCCAGGGAGCAATATGGCTGACTGCATCCAGTCCATGTTATTATGAATATCGGGCAAAGGCTTTAGTAAAAGAAAGAAACACAGGCTGTTTTGGGGCACTGGGCTGGGGATAGAAGATGAGGACATAAACTTCCTGTCTAGGGATAGGTGCACTTTAAACACACAGAAATTTATATATATTATATATATAACCCATAGAACTGTAGGTCTGTCCTACAAAGATGTTGCCAAGGTGACAGTCCATTAGCCTCCTATACCAGAAAAAGGCACCTGGAAACTGGAGGAAGGATACTGTGACAGAAAGAGGTCTGACAGAGTAAAGGACACTGCAAAATCAAATGTTTTTGAGAGTCAACAAAATGCACAATTAGCACCTCACAGCACTAAATCTTCAGCAACTGTAAAGTACAAAAGAGGGGCTTTCCTAAAATGGAAAGGATTTGCAGAGTACCCAACACAAGGAAAAATAGCATTACCCATCAATCCTTGCAGCAGGCGAAGCTATGCACATCCTATTACTGATGAGAACCTAAAACTCAAAACACGTGTCCACTGGTTGGATGTGTCTGGCTGTGTAAATTTAAAGCTAATCCTTGGCATAGCACCCTTAGCGTTTCTAAGGGCCTCACATTGCTCAGAGATATAAAGAGATGATTTGCATAGCTCCGCCTGCTGCAAGGAGTGATGGGTAATGCTATTTTTCCTGGTGTTGGGTGCTGTGCAAATACTTTCTGTTTAGGGAAAGCGCCTCTTTTCCTTCACCTTTGAGTAGAGGGCCTTTGGTCTCTTTATCCTAATATTGGTCTCTCCACATGGTGGCTGTAAGAAAGACACTGCTAAGACTGCAAAATAAAACACAAAGGCTTGCCTGGACCAAGCAGCGCCTCAGGTGTACTAATGAAGGATGGAACAAGGTCTTATGGACTAATGAATCAAATTGCGACGTATTTGGTACATCACACAGGGGTTTTCGTAAGTCATCAAGTGGGTGAAAGGATGGTTCCTCAGTGTGTGACACCAGCTGTCAAAAAACATGGAGGAGGAAGCATGATGGTCTGTTGGGCCACTTGCAGAGGGGGACTGGCACATAAAGTTTGTTAGTCCCCCTGGGCAAGTTGCAAACTCTGGATCCAGCAACAGGCCCAGATCATCACACCTCCACATTTGACAGTTGGTCAGGAGTTCATATTATAGCAGGACCATGGCCTCGATATATTCAATAATATCTTATGCCAGGAAAAACAAATACTTTATGAGAAAAAGCCTGAGAACGTTACTGTTGCTGAATCGCCAGCTAGGAAGACAATAGCACATGTTTACTCCTAAGAAAAGTAGAGAACTTTTTACACTGTAGTAAAAACTGACATTGATTTTCATTGGCCTTGATTCACTAAGAGTTGAAAAAAATCCTCATTGTAGTAAAAAATTCAATTCATTAAAAAAAGCCTGAGAATGTTACTTTTAGTAAATCACTAGATAGGAAGACAATGAAAGTCAATGGCACTTTTTACTTCTGAGAAAAATATGGAACGTTTTACTCCTTTTTTACTCTGTAGTAAAAAGTGTCATTGACTTTCATTGTCTTCCTATCTGGTGATTCAGTAACAGCGAAATTCTTTTTTTCTCATGAATTGAATTTTTTATTAGCATGAGAATTTTTTTCAACTCTCAGTGAATCAAGGTCATTGTCTTCCTATCTGGAATTCGCAACCTGTATTACTGGTACCACTGGTAGCATTTCCCTCTATTTTTTTTTTAATTTCTTTGTTTTCCAGTCAAGAAACAGACAGATACAAGGTAACAAACTTACAGAGCCATCTCATGAATAAAAGGACGCGTGACATAAGTTCACACGATATCTAACACATTAACAGTGAGGATATCCTATGTGAGTCCTCACCTGTCTTTTATGATCTACCCGGCCAGGTGCCGGCCCCCCACGGCAGCCAGCTGAGCAACATCTGTGCAGGGCCACCACCCGGGAGGGGACCCAAAAATTCGCACAGACCTTCTTGCCATAATATAACGTTGGCTCAAATTAGCATTGCTAACAGATTAGATGGCAGCATTGCTAACAGAGCAGACGGCTCCTGTAGAAGTCCATAACGGGTGGTACTTGAGATAACTGGAAAATGTAAAGTGGTGCTACATGATGGTTGGGAAGCTCTGATCTAAAACATAGTTCTAGGTCAGGGGTACTCAACCACTTCTTGTAAAGGTCCATTTAAAGGCATCTGATGAGAGGTGAAGGTCCGGGTGGAGGGCGGGGGCGGGGGGTGGATAGGTATAAAACAACACACTGGGGCTGTAGATTCCCCAGGCAAAACTAAAAAAGGCTTCTTGAAAGGATTGGATGGGGCAAAGATACCAAGAAACAATGTTTGTGTGTACCTTGCAATGCCACTTAACGCCGGTACAGTACTTCATATTGCAATGCTAGGTGCCAGGGAGCCATGATACTGGCAGGGAGACTAAGCACTACATTGCTGATTAAGCGGGCAGCTCTAAGCACAGAAGCAGGGCTGTCAGGGCGGGGGTCCGGAAATCTGGCGCAGAGGTCCACATTTGGACCACGGTCCGCCAGTTGAGTATCGCTGTTCTAGGTTATGTCAGAATTCCATAAGAAGATAGGTAGAAGCCAACAGGCTTTAAAAAATGGAATGGCACATGGACAAACTTCAGGACTTGAACCCTGTTGTGTTTGTTTGGGATGAACTGGACAGAAAGATGAAAGCAAAACAACCTACAAGTGCAACACATCAATGGGAACTTCTGCGGCAATGTTAGAAAGACATTTCTAAACAATATCTAAGTGCAATTGTAGAAAGAACGCCTTGTGTAAAGTGTGTGTGGGGGGGGGGGGGGGGGGTACAGTAAAGGGGGCTACCGAGGAGGGGGCTACTTTGTGGAGTCAAAAATCTAATTTAATTTGTTGAAACAAAGTTAAAGGACAGCTATCATTTGCCAGGTCTTCCGGCAGTCGGATAAATATAATTTCATCACAGACATTGGCCTCGATTCAATAAAGGTAGAAAATTCAATAAAGGTAGAAAAAAGGTAAAATTCTCATGGTAGTAAAAAATTCAAGTCATGAGAAAAAAGCCTGAGAATGTCACTGTTACTGAATCACTAGATAAAAAGACAATGAAAGTCAATGGCAGCTTTTACTACAGTGTAGAAAGGAGTAAACAGTTCTCTACTTTTCGTAGGAGTAAAAAAGTGCCATTAACTTTCATTGTCTTCTTATCTAGTGATTCAGTAACAGTGACATTCTCAGGCTTTTTTCTCATGAATTGAATCTTTTACTACCATGAGAATTTTTTTCTATAATCTTTCCTTTATTGAATCGAGGCCTTTGTTGATAAATATGTTACATTCTCCTACTGCAAAGTAAACACAGCTGACTGTAGGTTTTTTTTTATTATAAAATGTATCTGAATGTAACATGTTTTTACCCTGCAGTAAGAGAATGTAACAAATTTATTAGTTGGGAGGCAGCGAAGTGTCTGTGATATAAACAGATTCAGCCCATCATCAGACCATCTGGTAAAAGATATTTGTCCTTTTATCCATTATTTTTATTCATAATAACTTGTTTCTTCCGTGCTTTCATTTCAAAGCTAATTTGAGATGTTGAACCGGACCAACCCCCATTTTTCATTAACCTGCCCACGTGACCGCCCGGTGGCCAATTGCGGGACTCCTTTCCCGGGGCTGGCTCGTAATGAAGGTATTACAGTCGGTCTGGGAGGTTAACTGCGAGGGGGGCTCCAGCATTTTGGATGCCCCCCTCAAGCTTATTGTGTTGAACAGACAACAGGACCAGCACCCATTAATTCAAAAATGGGTGTTGGTCCGGTTTAAACTGTGTAGGTTTAAACTGGGGCGCTCCAAACTGGTGCAATAGTGTAATAGTGTACATAACATTTTATAAGGTTAAAGCGGAACAAAACCCTACAGGGCCAGCCCACTAGCCTTCCCTGGGGCATTAACTTCTTCCTGGCTTCCTCGCTGATGTAAATATTGGGTGGCCGCATTCCCTGGATGTTTGGGCTTTGCATGTGCATGGATGGAAGCATGTCTGCCACTGGGATGTGGCTGCTTCACCTCCCGATTGCCACAGTGTCGGTTGCCGAACATTACATATGCACAGCAAATGGCTCCGATTGGACGAGAGCCTGAAAATACACCAAGAGGACTTGAGAAATGTGTGTTATCCTGGAAGACACCGGGACATTTGAAATCAGGATGCTCCTAGGATACGAAACAAAACCCAGAATAGTCAGAATGCCGGGTTTTGTTATGCTTTGAGATGGAAGCTGCCATCCCTCCTGTTGCGCTGCTCATATATAAGCCAGACAGAGAGCTAGAGATATATGATACACAAGGTCAGATAGCGACACTAAATGAACACATAACTCCACAAGGGCAATCGCTCAGCTAGTATTTGCCCCTAAGCTTACAGCTTTACAATGTACACAGCTGTAAATCTTCCAGGACATCTCTGAATGCATTGCAGTAATTGAAGCTTCTGCACAGCTCTGTGTGTGTGGAGACTGGATGTGGCGCACTGGCAATGCAGAACATAGGCTGCCTGTTATTTTCTATGGGCTGCTTCATAACTCTGCCCTGTGCTGCATTGTGGTGGCAAAGAGCTGTGCCGTATTTGGACTGCATTGTGAATTCTATTCTGTACAGCGCCACTGAATATGATGGAGCTTTCTACAAAAAAATTATAATGTTTTTCATTGCATTTGGAAAAGTCTATGGCAAATTGCAGCACACAATGTTTTACATGTTAGGAAGACATTTCTGAATGATATCTGAGTGCAGTTGTAGAAAGAACGCCATGTGCAAGGCAGGGGGTGGGGGCTACTGAAAAGGGGGCTACTCTATTTCATTTGTTGAAACGGGGAGGCCGATTCATTAAAGTGGACCAACACCCTGAGGTGATCGGCCCGGGAATCTATAAGATTCCCGGGCCGATCACCTCACACACCGCGGGACATCCGAGATCGGGATGTCCCGCGGGGTGAAACCCCCCCAAACACCCCAAATCACGTTACCTTCGGCCTCCCTCGCGCCCCTCTAGCCGTGCGCGCGCCCGCGCCGGCCGTCTCTGAATGGCCGGCGCGGGCGCGCACACGTCAAGAGTGACGCGCGGGAGGCGCCGACGGGCAAGCTGCTTGTACGTTGCTGTCAATCAGCTTGTACGTCGGCGCCGATTGGACGGCGCGGCCACGTGGGAGCGGGGAGAGGTGAGTTTTGGGGGCTTTCTGGGGGGTTTCACACAGCGGGGCACCCCCGATCGGGGTGCCCCGGGGAAGCGGACCAATACCCAGGATAGTCAAAATCCTGGGTGTTGGTCCACTTTAATAGCGCCAGGTAGCGACAGTTGAGCGACTGTAGCGGTATTTTCACAGCGCCCGCTAGTAGTCGCTGTGCTTGGCCGTTGTTCGGTTGTTGACAGCGACTCAGTCAGTGTGCAGTAATGTTGAATACAAGGCGATGAGTCGCTATTTGACAGGTTCCGCGCTGTATGGGAGCGCATGATAGCGAATGGCCATAGCGACCGGCTCCCACCATATTCATTAACAAATCACGCTCCAAAAATTCTCGCGCTGTGAAATGCATGTTTAAACCCCAGAACGCTGGCGGCGATGGGTTAAAAGTAGTTTTTTAACCCCCAAACAACCATATTTTGGGAAACCAAAAAAAACAAGTTTATAAAAACATTTTGGAATATGAATACATTAATATCAGACCTGTAATATCAATTCTGCACAAATTTTTTTTAAATTTTTTTCTTACCTTAAAAAAATTATCTAACATGGCAGAAGTGGTAACAGAAATTTTCACATTAAAAAAAAAAAAAAAAATAACAATTAATTATTAATATTTAAAGATTGTTCCATTGAAATGCATTGGAGAGCGCCAGGTAGCGAGAGGTCATACCTGTCGCTGTTCAAGGTCGCTCGCTGGCGCTGTGGGGTGAGGCTGGAATAATGATGAATGATTCGCTATCTGGCGCTATCTCAGTCGCTAAGCAGGATCGGCTTGATAAATGTGTGATTGTGGTGGGGAGCCGGCGTTCTCGTGGCGGTGACCGTCATTACCGTTCGCTCACCAGTCGCTACCTGGCGCTATCCCTTGTTAAATAAGGGCCAAAGTTAAAGGACAACTATCATTTGCCAGGTCTTCCCGTGTCGGCCTGAATATAATTTCATTGTGGATTCCCGGGCCGATCATCCAAAATCAGAATGTCCCGCTGTGTGAAACCCCCAGGTCGCCCCGTTCACTTGCGTTGCTTACCGGTCCAACGGCGCATGTGCGGGCTGCATCCCCACTATCCCTCCTTTTGTGAATGGCCCCTGTTAGAGGGAAGCGGAAGATGCGTCCGCCAGTGCACTTGGAGCTGCTGGCCTTAGTCGCTGTCTTAGATGGTGTGACATCAGCGGCACCGAGCGCGCTGATTGGACGAGCTGCTATGCATGCACTTTAAGTGGACAAAAACCTGTGATTTTGACTATCCTGGGTTTTGGTCCTTGCCCCCGGGACACCCTGATTCAGGATGCCCCACTGTGTGAAAGCCTTCCTGGTCCTATGGTGATGTGTCGGCGCTCATCCAATCAGCAGGCTCAGTTGTGCTTGTAAAAATTGGCTAAAGGCTAAAAAGAGCTGAGTGCATCGGTGGCTGCATCCCTCCACCATTTTAGAGGGTGCGTGCCTATATTAACTATTCCCAAATGCCTGGCGCAGGCCCGTGCCCCGCTATATAGGTAAAGCTGATGGTGGCCGCGGCACACGCATGCGCAATTTGATGGGGGAGAAGGTGAGTTTTACAGGGGACTCGGGGGGTTTTACACAGCGATGCATCCTGAATTTGGATGTAAAGCAGACCAAAACCTGGCTAAGGCAAATGGCTGGGTTTTGTCTGCGTTATCTGTTATATTCTTATCTATTTTGAATGAATAGATTCCTGGGACACCTCCTCCTGGAAGTGCCCCCCCCCCCCCCGCTTCAAGGTTTGCCACCTTCCACTCAGATCTGCCAGCGGGGATGCCACCGGAGGCCTGTGCATTCCATATAGTGAAAACAGAGGGGGGGGGGGGGGGGTCACATAGTGGGGCATCCCAAATGGAGGGAGTCACCCCAGGATATCCCAGGGCAGGGCTTTCAGACTCATCCGCTTACATTTCTTTTCCACTCTTTTTCCAGTTAGCTCCCCTGTGTGACATTCATTAGTGACCGGGTCCATCAGATGAGTGGAAGCATTGCTGTGGCTGGGGAAGATGACTGGCAGCCAGATCGGAGCATTCCGAATCAAGGTGCAAATGAATAGAATAGGTGATGAAAATGGACTATGGAGTGTGGGTGGCAGGAAGATGGTTTCCTTCTTCATCTCTTTTTATTTTCTTTCTTTCTCTCTACCTTTTATTCCTTCTCCCTCTTTCTTTCTTTCTTTCACCCTCCCTCTCTATTTTTCTTTCTTTCTTTCCCTCTACCTTTAATCCCTTCTCCTTCTTTCTTTCTTTCAACCTCCCTCTCTATTTTTCTTTCTTTCTTTCCCTCTACCTTTAATCGCTTCTCATTTCTTTCTTTCCTTCTTTCTTGCGCCCTCCCTCTTTATTTTTCTTTCTTTCTTTCCCCCTACCTTTAATCCCTTCTCCTTCTTTCTTTCTTTCTTTCACCCTCCCTCTCTATTTTTCTTTCCCTCTACCTTTAATCGCTTCTCCTTCTTTCTTTCTTTTGCCCTCCCTCTCTATTTTTCTTTCTTTCTTTCCCTCTACCTTTAATCCCTTCTCCTTCTTTCTTTCTTTCTCTCTTTCTTTTGCCCTCCCTCTCTATTTTTCTTTCGTTCCCTCTACCTTTAATCCCTTCTCCTTCTTTCTTTCTTTCTTTTGCCCTCCTTCTCTATTTTTCTTTCTTTCTTTCCCTCTACCTTTAATCCCTTCTCCTTCTTTCTTTCTCTCTCTCTTTCTTTTGCCCTCCTTCTCTATTTTTCTTTCTTTCTTTCCCTCTACCTTTAATCCCTTCTCCTTCTTTCTTTCTCTCTCTCTTTCTTTTGCCCTCCCTCTCTATTTTTCTTTCTTTCCCTCTACCTTTAATCCCTTCTCCCTCTTTCTTTCTTTCTTTTTCCTTCTTCCTCTCTTTTTGTTTTCTTTCTGTCTCTCTCTCTCTTTCATTCTTTCTCCCTCTCTCATTTCTTTTTCATCCATTCTCCTTCTTCGTTTATTTCCCTTACTCTAAGGCCGGCCCTGACTGAAGTGAATATTTAATGCCAGCACCACCTACCATGACAGCTACATTTCTCTGTCAGGAGACCAGGTGAGTAATATGTCCCAATATAAAACTTTATATAGGGCTTTAACCTGAGGTGTGATTTAAAGTGGATCTAAAGCGTAAATAGCCATTTGGTGCGCTGTATAACGTTTCAAGTAGGCAAGCTTGAAATCTAGAGATAAACTCACGATGCCTCTGGGTACTGGCGGCAGTGCCGCGCAGCATACAGCAGATGGCGCTGTGATTTTGTCGCTCACTGCAATGTCAGTGGCGGGCGCGCAGAGCAGAGAGAGCAGAGAGGTGGCATCCCTGCTGTGTGTTCTTGCCATGCCTTGAATGCCAGCACAAGCACACATGGCAGAGGGCGGAGCCATGGGCGGAGCCATGGGGTGTATGGCTAGGCTTAGCTCATGACATGAGGGGGTGGGTTAGTTTAGTGCCCCTGTGGACCTGGCCCCTCCCTGGAGTTGGAAGTAAGGGTTTAGGTTTGCTTTAAGTTTTCCTGTCAGGTCGGATTAGAGTCACCACCAAACCTGAAAAGCAGGTCCCAGCAGATGAGGGCTCCTCCTCTGGACCACAATGGATGTCTGGGAGGAAAGGCCCCGGCCATGTTTACATGTGGTCACCATGGCAACGCTAACCATGTCCATCATCAGCCAGTTTCTATGGCGACCCCTCTGCTGCCTCTATTATACAGCTAGAGGCCCAGTTCTGTTCATTAGACTATAGATAGGATCTGCCCATTACCCCCTTATCAGGCCGAGAGTAAATCAATGGGGCAACTGGCAGTCCATCGCATATCTTTCTTTCTTTTTTCTTTTCTTTCTTTTTTCTGCTTTTCCTTTCACTCCTCATTTTGTTTCTCTATTTTTCTTCCTTCCCTAATCTCATATAATCCAACACAGGGCTTTCAAGTCTCTTCTATAGCATGTAACCAGGCCTTTCGTCCTTTCTCTCTTTCTTTCTCTCTTTTCATTTCTTCCCTCCATACGGTGTGCTCACACATGTCAGATCTAACATTGTAGCATTTGTCAAGAAGACATCCCTCCTATGTAGTCAGGCATCTTTCTTTCCTTTCATTCTTTTTTTTCCTTTTCTCATTTCCTTTTTCTTCATTTTTCTTCCTTCCCAACACAAGGCTTATTTTGTGTAGCCAGGCTCCTTTTTTCCCTCCCCTCCATGGCTTTTAGCTTTTCCTTCTCCCTTTTATTACCTTTTACCTTCTTTTCCATTTATTTTTTTTTTAACTAAAGTTTTTACTTATTTATTTCCCTTACATTCTACTTTCTTCTTTTCTCTCCCATTTGCATTTCTTCTCTCCCTTTGTCTTTCACTTTCACCCTATGTTTTCTTCCATTTATTTTATTCTTTATCCTTTATTCTTTTATGTATCTCCTTGTCTCCCTTGCTCCTTCTTTTCTTCTTTTCTCTAGTTTTTTCTCTCTTCTGTATTTCCCCCCTCTTTCCCACCCTCCTCTGTCGCTTATTTATTTCCCTTTTTTCTCTCTCTTACCTTCTTTCATCCTTTGCCTCTCTCTAACTCCTTTGCTCTTTTTCCTGCCTGACACTTCCATTTATGTTTTCCTCTTTTCCTTTTTCTAGTTTCTTTCTTGCTAATTATCCTTTCTTATCCTTTCTTACTTATTACTTTCTCATCCTTTTCTGATATGTTTTTCTGCCTTATATCTTCCCTGAATTTTCTCTAATTATCCTTTCTCTCCCACTTTTCTTTTTTCCCTTTCCGTCCTTTCGGTCTTCTATATTCTTTTTTCTTTTTTTTATCTCTTCATCTCTATTGCTCCTTTTTATCCTCTTTTTTCTCTTGTTTTATTTTCTCCCTTCTGTCTTTTCCTCTATTTCCCACCCCGCGTCCTCACTTTCTTTCTTTCCTTTTTTTCTCTCTATTTTGTACTTGTTTCCTCCCCTCTTCCATCCCTTATATTCTCTTTAACTCCCTTTTTCCTCTCTTATATAATTTCTTAATTTTGTTCAGTGATCCTTTCTCTCCCTCCTTTCTTATCCCCTTTCCCCTTCCTTTCTTTTCTTACCATCCTCCTTTTTCTCTTACCTTTCCATATTTTCCTCTTTTCTTAGTTTCTTTCGTGCTTATTCTACTTTCTTTCTCTACTTCTCCCTTTCTTCATTTCTCCTTTTCTCTTGTTTATATCCTCTAGCTTTTTTCCAGCTTACCTTTTACTTCTTCTTTTCTTGTCCCTTTCTTCTATTTCCTTTCTTTCTCTTACCCCATCATTTTTCTCTTACCTTTCCTTTTTTTGTCTTTTTTTTCTTTTGATTCCTTCTGTTTCTTTCTACATTCTTTTCACAATCTCTCTCTAATTTCCCCATCTCTTCTTCTCTTTCTTTGTTTGATGTGCTCCTATTATTAGAATGTCCCCTCACTTCCTATCCTGTCAGCACCAGTGGCAAGCAAGAGGAAGTTTAGCTCATCATTGTGTGTCACCAGGACAGAGAGTAAAGGGAAATCTGGGTGATTGCGCCTCACTTCCTGTCCAGTGACACCCATGTGTTTCTTAATGCAGGAAGTGAAGGGAAATCACAATTATAAAAAGCTGACCCGCAGCTAATCTGTGTTGTTGCTATGCAGTGCGGTTACTACGCTGCTGACTTCCCGTCGCTAGGCAACCCCCAGGAGGCCTGTCATTATGTCTGTCACCAAGCTGTTACTATGGCTCCAGGGGACACGGCCAGGAAATAGACAGGCCGCAGCCAGGCGTCCTCCCCACCTCTCCTCCTTCTTCTGCCTGATGCTCTGAACATTCCGGAGAAAGCTGCAGAAGGATCATGTGACTGAGTTATCACTAAAGGGGGCCTCTAACATTAATTGTTAATAGGTTTACTGCAGGTCCAGACATCTCCTCCCTCCTCTCTCGGGCCCCTGACTGTCTCCATTCATGTCCTCTCGCTCTCTTATACTGAACATGGACAAAACAGAGCTTGTCACCTTCCCAGCCTCCAATCCTGCTCCCATCTCCAACATTAATGTGTCAGTGACCTCTCCACCATGGCATGTTGTGTCTGCATTATACTGGACTCCTCTCTTTCTTTTCCCAATACATTTTTATTGAATAAAGCATAGAAACATAGAAACACAGAAACATAGACGGCAGAAGGAGACCATACGGTCCATCTAGTCTGCCCTTATGTATATACTGTATGTTCTCTATATCTTATGTATATACTGTATGTTCTCTGTATCTTATGTATATACTGTATGTTCTCTATATCTTATGTGTATACTGTATGTTCTCTTTATCTTATGTGTATACTGTATGTTCTCTATATCTTATGTATATACTGTATGTTCTCTATATCTTATGTATATACTGTATGTTCTCTATATCTTATGTATATACTGTATGTTCTCTATATCTTATGTATATACTGTATGTTCTCTTTATCTTATGTATATACTGTATGTTCTCTTTATCTTATGTGTATACTGTATGTTCTCTATATCTTATGTATATACTGTATGTTCTCTATATCTTATGTATATACTGTATGTTCTCTATATCTTATGTATATACTGTATGTTCTCTATATCTTATGTGTATACTGTATGTTCTCTTTATCTTATGTGTATACTGTATGTTCTCTATATCTTATGTATATACTGTATGTTCTCTATATCTTATGTATATACTGTATGTTCTCTTTATCTTATGTGTATACTGTATGTTCTCTATATCTTATGTATATACTGTATGTTCTCTATATCTTATGTATATACTGTATGTTCTCTATATCTTATGTGTATACTGTATGTTCTCTATATCTTATGTATATACTGTATGTTCTCTATATCTTATGTATATACTGTATGTTCTCTTTATCTTATGTATATACTGTATGTTCTCTTTATCTTAGGTGTATACTGTATGTTCTCTTTATCTTATGTATATACTGTATGTTCTCTGTATCTTATATATATACTGTATGTTCTCTATATCTTATGTATATACTGTATGTTCTCTATATCTTATGTGTATACTGTATGTTCTCTATATCTTATGTATATACTGTATGTTCTCTATATCTTATGTGTATACTGTATGTTCTCTATATCTTATGTATATACTGTATGTTCTCTTTATCTTATGTATATACTGTATGTTCTCTTTATCTTATGTATATACTGTATGTTCTCTTTATCTTATGTATATACTGTATGTTCTCTGTATCTTATATATATACTGTATGTTCTCTATATCTTATGTATATACTGTATGTTCTCTTTATCTTATGTATATACTGTATGTTCTCTATATCTTATGTATATACTGTATGTTTTCTTTATCTTATGTATATACTGTATGTTCTCTATATCTTATGTATATACTGTATGTTCTCTGTATCTTATATATATACTGTATGTTCTCTATATCTTATGTATATACTGTATGTTCTCTGTATCTTATATATATACTGTATGTTCTCTTTATCTTATGTATATACTGTATGTTCTCTTTATCTTATGTATATACTGTATGTTCTCTTTATCTTATGTGTATACTGTATGTTTTCTTTATCTTATGTATATACTGTATGTTCTCTATATCTTATGTATATACTGTATGTTCTCTTTATCTTATGTATATACTGTATGTTCTCTTTATCTTATGTATATACTGTATGTTCTCTTTATCTTATGTATATACTGTATGTTCTCTATATCTTATGTATATACTGTATGTTCTCTGTATCTTATATATATACTGTATGTTCTCTATATCTTATGTATATACTGTATGTTCTCTGTATCTTATATATATACTGTATGTTCTCTATATCTTATGTATATACTGTATGTTCTCTTTATCTTATGTATATACTGTATGTTCTCTTTATCTTATGTATATACTGTATGTTCTCTTTATCTTATGTATATACTGTATGTTCTCTTTATCTTATGTATATACTGTATGTTCTCTATATTTTATGTATATACTGTATGTTCTCTATATCTTATGTATATACTGTATGTTCTCTTTATCTTATGTATATACTGTATGTTCTCTATATCTTATGTATATACTGTATGTTCTCTTTATCTTATGTGTATACTGTATGTTCTCTATATCTTATGTATATACTGTATGTTCTCTATATCTTATGTATATACTGTATGTTCTCTATATCTTATGTATATACTGTATGTTCTCTTTATCTTATGTATATACTGTATGTTCTCTATATCTTATGTATATACTGTATGTTCTCTTTATCTTATGTGTATACTGTATGTTCTCTATATCTTATGTATATACTGTATGTTCTCTATATCTTATGTATATACTGTATGTTCTCTATATCTTATGTATATACTGTATGTTCTCTTTATCTTATGTATATACTGTATGTTCTCTTTATCTTATGTATATACTGTATGTTCTCTATATTTTATGTATATACTGTATGTTCTCTATATCTTATGTATATACTGTATGTTCTCTTTATCTTATGTATATACTGTATGTTCTCTGTATCTTATGTATATACTGTATGTTCTCTGTATCTTATGTATATACTGTATGTTCTCTATATCTTATGTATATACTGTATGTTCTCTATATCTTATGTATATACTGTATGTTCTCTATATCTTATGTGTATACTGTATGTTCTCTATATCTTATGTATATACTGTATGTTCTCTTTATCTTATGTGTATACTGTATGTTCTCTTTATCTTATGTATATACTGTATGTTCTCTTTATCTTATGTGTATACTGTATGTTCTCTGTATCTTATGTGTATACTGTATGTTCTCTATATCTTATGTATATACTGTATGTTCTCTTTATCTTATGTATATACTGTATGTTCTCTATATCTTATGTATATACTGTATGTTCTCTATATCTTATGTATATACTGTATGTTCTCTATATCTTATGTGTATACTGTATGTTCTCTATATCTTATGTATATACTGTATGTTCTCTTTATCTTATGTGTATACTGTATGTTCTCTTTATCTTATGTATATACTGTATGTTCTCTTTATCTTATGTATATACTGTATGTTCTCTGTATCTTATGTGTATACTGTATGTTCTCTATATCTTATGTATATACTGTATGTTCTCTATATCTTATGTATATACTGTATGTTCTCTATATCTTATGTATATACTGTATGTTCTCTATATCTTATGTATATACTGTATGTTCTCTTTATCTTATGTGTATACTGTATGTTCTCTTTATCTTATGTATATACTGTATGTTCTCTTTATCTTATGTGTATACTGTATGTTCTCTATATCTTATGTGTATACTGTATGTTCTCTTTATCTTATGTGTATACTGTATGTTCTCTATATCTTATGTATATACTGTATGTTCTCTATATCTTATGTATATACTGTATGTTCTCTATATCTTATGTATATACTGTATGTTCTCTTTATCTTATGTATATACTGTATGTTCTCTTTATCTTATGTATATACTGTATGTTCTCTTTATCTTATGTATATACTGTATGTTCTCTATATTTTATGTATATACTGTATGTTCTCTATATCTTATGTATATACTGTATGTTCTCTTTATCTTATGTATATACTGTATGTTCTCTATATCTTATGTATATACTGTATGTTCTCTATATCTTATGTATATACTGTATGTTCTCTTTATCTTATGTATATACTGTATGTTCTCTTTATCTTATGTATATACTGTATGTTCTCTTTATCTTATGTATATACTGTATGTTCTCTATATCTTATGTATATACTGTATGTTCTCTTTATCTTATGTGTATACTGTATGTTCTCTTTATCTTATGTGTATACTGTATGTTCTCTTTATCTTATGTATATACTGTATGTTCTCTTTATCTTATGTATATACTGTATGTTCTCTTTATCTTATGTATATACTGTATGTTCTCTTTATCTTATGTGTATACTGTATGTTCTCTTTATCTTATGTATATACTGTATGTTCTCTTTATCTTATGTGTATACTGTATGTTCTCTTTATCTTATGTATATACTGTATGTTCTCTTTATCTTATGTATATACTGTATGTTCTCTTTATCTTATGTATATACTGTATGTTCTCTATATCTTATGTATATACTGTATGTTCTCTATATCTTATGTATATACTGTATGTTCTCTTTATCTTATGTATATACTGTATGTTCTCTATATCTTATGTATATACTGTATGTTCTCTATATCTTATGTATATACTGTATGTTCTCTATATCTTATGTATATACTGTGTGTTCTCTTTATCTTATGTATATACTGTATGTTCTCTTTATCTTATGTGTATACTGTATGTTCTCTTTATCTTATGTATATACTGTATGTTCTCTTTATCTTATGTGTATACTGTATGTTCTCTTTATCTTATGTATATACTGTATGTTCTCTATATCTTATGTATATACTGTATGTTCTCTATATCTTATGTATATACTGTATGTTCTCTTTATCTTATGTATATACTGTATGTTCTCTATATCTTATGTATATACTGTATGTTCTCTATATCTTATGTATATACTGTATGTTCTCTATATCTTATGTATATACTGTGTGTTCTCTTTATCTTATGTATATACTGTATGTTCTCTATATCTTATGTGTATACTGTATGTTCTCTATATCTTATGTATATACTGTGTGTTCTCTTTATCTTATGTATATACTGTATGTTCTCTATATCTTATGTGTATACTGTATGTTCTCTATATCTTATGTATATACTGTGTGTTCTCTTTATCTTATGTATATACTGTATGTTCTCTATATCTTATGTGTATACTGTATGTTCTCTATATCTTATGTATATACTGTGTGTTCTCTTTATCTTATGTATATACTGTATGATTCATCATTACAGGTGGCTCAGCGTATAGCTTCCAGAGCGCCAGGTTGCTACCTGTCGCTCTCCCATACATTTCAATGGGCGTTCCTTTTCTTCTATTTAAACAGGGTTTTTTTTTTTTTTCAATTGTGCGACCTCTCCTGGCCTAGAAAAAGTTATTTTTCTTTTTTGACTTTTTATAT
Source organism: Gastrophryne carolinensis (assembly GCA_027917425.1). NCBI lineage: Eukaryota > Metazoa > Chordata > Amphibia > Anura > Microhylidae > Gastrophryne > Gastrophryne carolinensis. The sequence goes on from CM051237.1 coordinate 64,064,099, forward strand.
TTTTATGCAGAATTGTCATTACAGGTCTGGCACTAAAGTGTAAATCTCACAATGTTACAACAATGTCATTCCATGTGCTTTCGCTTTGTTACTGGTGGATATGTGTTAAAAAACAGGCTTTAATCGCACAGTGTCTGGCGCTCTATGCTATTGTGACACTGAATTACTAGAGTCGCTGAGTTCACCACTGTTTATGGGAATGCCCGGTTATTAAGCAGTTTTGGAAAACAATACATGGAGGCTTATTCATTACTAAAGGTATCGGTAGATGAGCGTCTGTATAGCGGCGCTTAGAGCAACCACTATGGACGCTGTAAGTGGGTATCGGGCGCTGTAACAGAGCGCCTCAGTCGTTCTAGTAACCGAGCCCACATTGATGAATGTGATGTAGGTTGGGCGCTCTAACACCAGTACAGCACTGCAGGGAGCGAAAGGTAGCGCCAGCTCAGTGTCACCGACATTAAAATGTATGGGAGAGCGACAGGTAGCAACAGGTGATACCTGGCGCTCTGGAAGCTAGAGCGCCGGCGCTATACGCTTCGCTTTCGAGGCACTACCTGGCGATATCCCTTGATGAATAACCCCCATAGATAAGCGCTACGGAAGATGATGGCGCTATATAAATAAACAATAATAATAATAATAATAATAATAGATACACGACCACCAAACTGATAAACTCCTTAACCCTAACCCCAAGATGGGCAATATTTGGCCTGATAGACTCAGACACTCTGAGAGTAGACAGAGGTACTAATTATATTAATGATATCAGCAATTGCAAAAAAAAAATCATTCTGCAGAATTGGATCCATTTTGATCCCCCTCCTTTCAACATTTCCTGGAAAAATTACAACAATACTTCAGCAATATTTGACTGGGCGGATACAATACTGGACAAAGAAAAAAGGACACCGACTTCTTTAGAACATGGGAGAGCTTTATTGATACACTACATACAGACATTAAACAAAAGCTATAGCAAACATTCAAAGACACCACATGGTCCCTAATGAGAGTGATGGGGGTGACCATCCAGTGGATGTTACTGGTGCAAGTACAGTCGGGACGCCACGGCCCCACCTTCCTGCTCGAGGCCTGCCGGGTCGTGTGATGGCGCTCGTAACAAGAATGTAAGTGGATCTGGGTGTGTATTGTGAAAGCTACTTGGGGGAGGGAGATCGTAATGTACCATCTTCAATTCTATTTTCTTTTTATGTTGTTATACATTTCAATAATGATAAGTCATGTCATTATAATAAGAATCTGGGATGCCCCAATGTGTGAAATCCTCCAAATCGCCCACTCAACTCACCTCACGCAGAAAGCTGCTGTTTTGGGCTGAGTGGCGGCACAGGGAGCTGCGGCACAGGGAGCGGCGGCACAGGGAGCGGCGGCACAGGGAGCGGCGACACAGGGAGCGGAGGCACAGGGAGCGGAGGCACAGGGAGCGGCGACACAGGGAACGGCGGCACAGGGAGCGGCGCCACAGGGAGCGGCGGCACAGGGAGCGGCGGCACAGGGAGCGGCGGCACAGGGAGCGGCGGCACAGGGAACGGCGGCACAGGGAGCGGCGGCACAGGGAGCGGCGGCACAGGGAGCGGAGGCACAGGGAACGGCGGCACAGGGAGCGGTGGCACAGGGAGCGGCGGCACAGGGAGCGGCGGCACAGGGAGCGGCGGCACAGGGAGCGGCGGCACAGGGAGCGGCGACACAGGGAGCGGTGGCACAGGGAGCGGCGGCACAGGGAGCGGCGGCACAGGGAGCGGCGGCACAGGGGGCGTCGGCACAGGGAGCGGCGACACAGGGAGCGGCGGCACAGGGAACGGCGGCACAGGGAACGGCGGCACAGGGAACGGCGGCACAGGGAGCGGCGGCACAGGGAGCGGCGGCACAGGGAGCGGCGGCACAGGGAGCGGCGACACAGGGAGCGGCGACACAGGGAGCGGCGGCACAGGGAGCGGCGACACAGGGAGTGGCGGCACAGGCACAGGGAGTGGCGGCACAGGGAGTGGCGGCACAGGGAGTGGCGGCACAGGGAGCGGCGACACAGGGGGCGGCGGCACAGGGAGCGGCGACACAGGGAGCGGCGGCACAGGGAGCGGCGGCACAGGGAGTGGCGGCACAGGCACAGGGAGTGGCGGCACAGGGAGTGGCGGCACAGGGAGTGGCGGCACAGGGAGCGGCGACACAGGGGGCGGCGGCACAGGGAGCGGCGGCACAGGGAGCGGCGGCACAGGGAGCGGCGGCACAGGGAGCGGCGGCACAGGGAGCGGCGACACAGGGAGCGGCGGCACAGGGAGCGGCGGCACAGGGAGCGGCGACACAGGGAGCGGCGGCACAGGGAGCGGCGGCACAGGGAGCGGCGGCACAGGGAGCGGCGGCACAGGGAGCGGCGGCACAGGGAGCGGCGACACAGGGAGCGGCGGCACAGGGAGCGGCGGCACAGGGGGCGGCGACACAGGGGGCGGCGGCACAGGGAGTGGTGGCACAGGGAGCGGCGGCACAGGAGTGGCAGCACAGGCACAGGGAGTGGCGGCACAGGGAGCGGCGGCACAGGGAGCGGCGGCACAGGGAGCAGCGGCACAGGGAGCGGCGGCAGCCGTGTGACCGATCTATCTGAATGACTGAGTGCAGGAGCATGCACAGCTGCAGGGATGCCAGCCATGTGGCTGTGGCCCCTGATTGCACCAAGGTTTGTGGGCGATCTAAGGGGGTCACACAGGGGATGCCCCTGGGACACTGAGTTAGCCATGGGACCTTTTAAAGCAGAACTATGGTCAAAAATTACCATAGTTCTACTGTACTATATAGCAGCGGGGCAGTGCAACCCAGGCTTCCCCTCTGCACACCGCCGCCATTAAAACAAGAAACCATGTGCCCGGATACTCACCGCTTCCGGGCCTCCTCTCCGTCTGCCACAGCGCAGCCTATCAACCTCCAGGACCAGCGGCGGCCAGCACTGATAGGCTGCTCGCAGTCATGTGGGAGCATTGGCACCGGCTGCAAAGGAGGCCTGGAAGCGGTGAGTATCCGTGTACGTGGTTTCTTGTTTTAACGGCGGCAATGTGCATCAGGACAGTCCAGCATGCATGTAGTACAGCAGAATTATGGTCATTTTTTACCATAGTTCTGCTTTAAGCCCCCAAGGCAGGCACTGCGACTGGTTCACTTTAAACCGGACCTTCAGCGTGATTTAATGAAAAGCCCAAACTCTTAAAAAACGGTTCCCAAGCATCTAAAATTAATATATTTTACATTTTTAGTCACTAACTTATTATTCGTTTCCCCACTGGGCTGCAACTCTGTTCAGGAATTTAGGATACGGGCGCCGCCATCTTGACTCAGAAGCATCACACTTACTGAGGAGAGGAGAGTGGGATAAGGTACAGGGGGGCGGGTTATAGCTGTGCTTTGCTCAGACAGAGCAGAGCTGGGGTCAGGTAAATGTCAGCAATCCCAGGATTCAGAGCAGCACAGTCAGGAGGCACTTCCTGTTTGCAGGCTGCCTGATAAGATGGCAGCTTCCATAAGCCGCCATCTTGGATGTTTAAAGGCTCATAACATGCGGTAGATGCAGGTAGGATGATTTTTAATGTGGACAATCTGTATGTACAGGGTGTAGGAAACATATAAGATAGGCTCTTATTCAGAGTGAAGGTCCGCTTTAAGCATCTGAATCAATGTGACTGCTGGGCATGCACAGCACTATGCACACCTACCTGGCATACTAGTGGTCACGTAGGCTACAAAAGCACAAATGGAGTAATGCCCAATTTGGGTCAATTTTAGCGAACTAATAGCAGATGACCATGACGATTTGGAACTCTGGGATTGGAGAACGCAGCAATCCTTTCGGCTGGAGGTCCACTTTAATTTGCCTAATTACAGGTTTGATCTACAAAGCAGATGCTGTAAAACGTCCCTTGGAGCAGCTATACTAGATAATGCCGGTTACTGTGTATTTCCTACTTCATGCAGCCAAATGTGCGCGGGTGGTGGCAGTTATTAGCGGAGGTCAGGCGAATGGCCGCTGTTTACAGTAGGAGAGAGGGGTTAAGAGGAGATCCGATACATCCACACAAATATTTTCACTGTCAATATTTCTGATGACACTGACTGTACGCGGGTCGCTCCATGAAGCGGAGGAAATATGATGATGATGATGACTGCTGGGCTCTTCATAATGAGGATGTTGACTGAGGGAAGCCAGCCGGACATCCAGCAGATATGTGCTCACCCTGACATCAAATATAGCATAGAGCCAGTGCATGGCATGGCCAGAGGAAGCAGAATTATGTGCGCGATTCCCCGGGGAAAGAAGAAAATTATTACGGTAAGAGGATGACTTTTAGAAGAAAAATAGTTCCGGAGACACATCTGAGGCTCCTCTCGCGGCTTGGCGCGCCACCAAGCAATCGCTGGCCCCAAATTCCGCCTGTAATCAGCAGCCAGGACACATACAGGACCGAAGCCGAGAAAGGGTAGAAGAGCTGACATTCTTTTAGGATATAAGGGAGGATATACTTCCCTTTCTTACTTCTTTTTTCTTTCTTCCTTTCCTTCTTTTCTACCTGATTGGCATCAGTACCCTTTAGGTGAAGGAGGGGGGGGGAGACATTTCCTTTCTCCATCCTGGGAGCAGCTGTAGAAAGCAATGTCCTCTCTTGAGGAACATTTAATGACAGACTTATCAATATGCAAATAATCAGCACTATTATGTGAATGATATTATGGTCCTCTCGCGGCTTGGCACGCCACCAAGCAATCGCTGGCCCCAAAATCCGTCTATAATCAGCAGGCAGGACACATACAGGACCGAAGCCGAGAGAGGGTAGAAGAGCTGACATTCTTTTAGGATATAAGCGAGGATATAAAAGGAACATATTTAGTGGTCATGCTGCACTAGGCACTTTTCCTGCTTGCCTTACCTTTGAGTCAGGACGTGGTTTGCATAAATAATAATAAAAAAAACCCTTATGGTCCTCTCAGCCACATACAGATCTTTCTGTGTCATTGGGACAATGGGACTTTTTCATCTTTTTTTTTAACTATATCAGCAATGGCTGTGTCACCTGCTGGTGGCCTAATGGGAAATATGGCCTTGGAGAAGAGTGTACAGCAGTGGCACACGTGGCACACTTTGGGCATGCACTGGCACCACAGTCCACATTGTTCAGATCTGTAGATTGTATAATTAATTATTGGTGTCTCAGCAGCGATATCGCCTCTTGGCGGGCTGCAGGTGCTACATGACGTTAATAACTATATATATGTGTATGTGTGCAGGATGGGGGGTTGAAACATGGACTATAGGGCTGATTCAGCGCCTTATGGTGTGAATATATTTTTGCATGCCGTTTTAATTTGAATGCAGGCGCTAGGCAGCAGTGCAGACGACTCTATTCAGTGCGTCTGAAAATCATTTACGCATGAATGCAAACGCATGTTTGCATGCGAATATCTGCTGGCATCACGCATGAAAATGCATGAGAAGTGTGTGAGAGCTTTCAAGCTGTGCGAACATGTTCGAGTGGTGATGGATGGTATAGGGTCGATTCAACAGCATGAGAATATATATTCGTTTGAAAATGGCAGATCTGTGCCAATATATACATGCAGAGATGCCTATGGATACATATGTGCTTACATGAGAAAGCATGGATCTATCTGCACACATGCAGAGATGCCTATGGATACATATGTGCTTACATAAGAAAGCATGGATCTATCTGCACACATGCAGAGATGCCTATGGATACATATGTGCTTACATGAGAAACATGGATCTATCTGCACACATGCAGATATGCCTATGGATACATATGTGCTTACATAAGAAAGTATGGATCTATCTGCACACATGCAGAGATGCCTATGGATACATATGTGCTTACATAAGAAAGCATGGATCTATCTGCACACATGTAGAGAGGCCTATGGATACATATGTGCTTACATGAGAAAGCATGGATCTATCTGCACACATGCAGAGATGCCTATGGATACATATGTGCTTACATGAGAAAGCATGGATCTATCTGCACAGATACATGCAGAGGTGCCTATGGATACATATGTGCTTACATCAGAAACATGGATCTATCTGCACACATGCAGAGGTGCCTATGGATACATATGTGCTTACATGAGAAAGCATGGATCTATCTGCACACATGCAGAGGTGCCTATGGATACATATGTGCTTACATCAGAAACATGGATCTATCTGCACACATGCAGAGATGCCTATGGATACATATGTGCTTACATGAGAAACATGGATCTATCTGCACTTATATATATGCAGAGATGCCTATGGATGCTTTCATATCATAATATATCTTAGAAGAGAAAGTATGGATCTTATTTGCACAAATGTATGCACATAGCTACATGCTTTCTCTTCTAAGCAGCTCTATAAGCATTTATGCAAAAAGCAAAGGTATTTACTGCTTTTAGCTGTTTTTTAACTGTTTATGTGTAATGTTTATTCTTATTTGTTTCACAACATATACATTGTTTTTAGATATGTTTATGTTTCTCTGATGTATCTCTCTTTAAATTGTTATTTCTGTTTTGGCTTTTCTAGTGGTCTTTTAAATTGCTATTGTAAGATTCATTTATCAATACTCACCCCCTGGCAATAGGGTTGATTCTGCATCAGTTGATAAATTGCGCTTTATATTTTTAAGGAGAGAAATCACTGACTTTCAAGTGAATTGCAGTTTTCTCTCCTAAAAAAACATACAGCTCGCAGAGGCGCACAAAAAACGGGACTCCAGGCACACAACACCTGTTGGGATCCCAATTTTTTATTTTTAGGGTCATGGAATTTTTCTTTTAAAACGGCTCATATCACAAGTTTGCTGCACAAAACAAAAGTTTTAAAAAAATGCTTCCAAAAATAATCCCAACCAATGGAGTGCGCGTGTGTTTCCATGGGGTTCTGCTGAACTGATGTGTGTGTCAGGTTATGGCTGGTGCATTGGTGTCTGAACCTTACTTGCATAGGGCCCCACAAGCCCCATACTGATGGTTAATACCGTTTCCCGGACCACTTGCTTTTGGTAGCAGTGGCTACTTTTCCTCCTTTTATTTTATTCTTCCTGTTCCTTCTTTCCTTTTTTTCTTCCTTCCTTCTTTCCTCTATATTTTCTTTCCTTCCTTCCTTTTCCCTTCTTTCCTTCCTCCCTCCCTTCCCTTTGTCCGTCTGTCCCCCTTCTTTCTTTCCTTCTTTTCTCCCTTCCTTCCACCCTTTATGCCTTCTTCATTCTCCCTTCATTTTTTTCCTGCCTACATTTGTTCCTTCTTCCTCTTCTTCCTTTTTTCCCTTCTTTTTTTCTTTCATCCTTTTCTTCTTTCTTTTTTCCATCCCTTGTTGCATTTTTCTATTCTTAAAAGGCTGATTCATTAATAGCGCCAGGTAGCGACAGATGAGCGACTGTAGCGTGATTTTTTCAGCGCCAGCCAGTATTCGCTGTGCTTGGCCGGCATTAGCTTGATGACAGCGACTCAGTCGGTGTGCGGTAATGTTGAATACAGGCTGGGGGGTCGCTGTTTCACAGCTCCAGCGTTGTATGTGAGCGCCTGACAACAAATGGCCAGAGCGAACGGCTAGCTTCATATTCATCAACAAATCACGCTCCGAATGTGCTGTCGCTGTCCATTCCTTGTTTAAACCCCAGAGCGCTGGCGGCGATGTGTATTAACTAGTTTTTAACCCCTAAACAACCATATTTTTGGAATGTAACATTATACATGTTTTTAGAATCATTTTGTAATATGAATACATTAATCTCAGACCTGTTAGATCAATTCTGCACATTTTTTTTTTAATTTTTTTTTTTACTTAAAAATAAATCCTAACATTGCAGAAGTGGTCTCCGATTTTTTGACATTAAAAAAAAAAAAAAAAAAAAATTAATACCAATTAATTATGAATATTTATAGATTGCTCCATTGAAATGCATTGGACATCGCCAGGGAGCGACAGCTCATACCTGGCGCTGTGAGGGAATTTGCAGCGGCGCTGTTCGGTCCAGGCGGCTTCATGATGAATGCCGCGCTAGCCGTCGCTCTCGCCGGCGCTAGCCTCATTTTGCTTGATAAATGCGTCATTGTGACCGCCGCCGGGCGTACTTGAGTCGGTAGTCGCCGTTAGCTGCCGCTACCTGGCGCTCGTCAGACACTGCCTGGCGCTATCGCTTGATGAATAAGGGCATTACTTTCTTTTCTTACCGCTTCCTTCTTTCCTTCCATTCCATCCTACATTTTCCTTCTCATTCTTTCCTTCCCTTTTCCTTTCTCTCCATCATTTCTCATTTCCTTCTTTTTTGTCCTCCTTTCCTTCCCGAATTTCTTCTCCCACCTATCCTCCTTTCATTTTTTTCGCTTTCTCTTCATTCCTTCCTCCCTTTTCTCTTGTTTTTCTTCCCATCCACCTCTATGCATTCATTTGCTTTGTTTCTTACTTCTTTTTTCTTTCTTCCTTTCCTTCTTTCTCACCTGATTGGCATCAGTACCATTTAGGCGGGGGAGGAGACATTTCCTCTCTCCATTCTGGGAGCAGCTGTGGAAAGCAATGTCCTTTCTTGAGAAACATTTAATGACAGGCTTATCAATGCAAATTAAAACCAATATCAATGCACAGAGCAGTCCATGAAGGTGAACAGGCACAGCTTCACTGGCAGTGTAGATAATAGGAAATCCCCAGAAGCATGCACACTTCAACACGTGCCCTCCACCTCTCTTATATACTCTTACCAGCAAGAATATAAAATCATGCCTCATAACCCATTGTGATCTCCACCACGGATAATAAATGTGTGTTTATCCAGAACTTCCTCTTGTAATCCCAGATTATTAATAGATAATCAGAAAAAATCTTCTCATCAAATAAGAATCTGTCTGATGATCTCATTCATTAATATCCCAAAAGAAAGAAGAAAGCAAATCTAGTGCACCTCCATAAAATCACAAAGACTTTAATAATACTAAGGACCTTATTTATCACGGGCTAGCGCCAGGTAGTGTCTGACGAGCGCCAGGTAGCGGCAGCTAACGGCGGCTACCGAATCAAGGACGCCCGGCGGCGGTCACAATGACGCATTTATCAAGCAAAATGAGGCTAGCGCCGGCGAGAGCGACGGCTAGCGCGGCATTCATCATGAAGCCGCCTGGACCGAACAGCGCCGCTGCAAATTCCCTCACAGCGCCAGTTATGAGCTGTCGCTCCCTGGCGATGTCCAATGCATTTCAATGGAGCAATCTATAATTATTCATAATTAATTGGTATTAATTTTTTTTTTTTTTTTTAATGTCAAAAATTCAGAGACCACTTCTGCAATGTTAGGATTTATTTTTAAGTAAAAAAAAAAATTAAAAAAAAATTTGTGCAGAATTGATCTAACAGGTCTGAGATTAATGTATTCATATTACAAAATGATTCTAACAACATGTATAATGTTACATTCAAAAAATATGGTTGTTTAGGGGTTAAAAACTAGTTAATACACATCGCCGCCAGCGCTCTGGGGTTTAAACAAGGAATGGACAGCGACAGCACATTCGGAGCGTGATTTGTTAATGAATATGAAGCTAGCCGTTCGCTCTGGCCATTCGTTGTCAGGCGCTCACATACAACGCTGGACCTGTGAAACAGCGACCCCCCCAGCCCGTATTTAACATTACCGCACACCGACTGAGTCGCTGTCATCAAGCTAATGCCGGCCAAGCACAGCGAATACTGGCTGGCGCTGAAAAAATCACGCTACAGTCGCTCATCTGTCGCTACCTGGCGCTATTGATGAATCGGCCTCTAAGAATGACTCACAAATCAATTGTTGATCTCAGCGCATGTAAACATACAGTAATGTAAATGGTGTCCCAAAGCTTCCCCACCGCCGCCGCTAGCAGGGTAAAGCTGGAAGGATCCACAAGTTAAAACGGCATGCCGTGCAAGTTCCCCGTGTCCTATCGCCCTGACGCGTTTCGTTGTCATAGAACAACTTTATCAAAGGCCTATTTTATTTGTTTTGTGCAGCGCGGTGATTAATTGTATCTTATCAATGCAAATAATCAGCCCTATTATGTGAATGATATTATGGTACAACTGCCTATTGGAAGTATAATAAACGGATAACATCTTTCCACAAGAAAGGGCCAATTACAGCTTGGGATAGTTTCTCTGGTCTAATTGAGCTCATAAAAAGTAATAAAGTTGGCTAAACAACCAAACAGCAAATACGCTGTGTGCACAATGATTAAACAAGTTGTATTTTTTTTTTTTTATAATCTGATTTTTATTGTGTTTTTAACTTTCATACAAACAAACAAGACAAAGTACATTAGCAGAAAAGACAAGTGTGTGAATGTTCCTCGTGGCTTGTTAGAATAGTAACACAAGGAGGGAGTTCCTATGACTTGGGAAAAAAAAATAGGGGAATCCCACACATTCCCCCAACCTATACCCATTGAGAAAGAGTGGCACCACCTTGTTATATGAAAATATATGACATTTTATTAGAGGATAAATCCACAGAAAACATATACTTTACACTTTTAAAAACACTTTAAAACACATGAAACATAGACAAGCCTAAGGAGGGGGAGGGAACTTGTGCAGTTGCTGTTATTCATCAACCCAATAATACAATTGTATAAGCATAATAGACAGGTTCCAGCCGTCCCTAAACCTACTGGTATATATAAAGTGCACCATTCGCCTTGAGGAAGTGACGCCATGACGTAACGCAACGTGTCGGCGGTGAGTGGGGGGTTGTTTGCTGGACATGGACATGTGAGATCTTTATTTGTTACAGTGTGTTTGCCTTTTCCCTACTCGGCTGGTCCTTATTTCTTGCATTAGCACTTTAGCACAATTACACTTTTTTTGAGATTGGCACATTTGTTTACATGGATTATTAGTTACTTGTGTATAGTGCGCGCGCATCATCACGCTGGGCGCGCTGCATCATCACGCTGAGCGCGCCGCTGCTCTGACGCGTTTCCAGCCGGGACGCGTCTGAGTTTTCTCATCACCGGCCAGGGCACGCCTGATGAGCGTCACGCGCGTGGAAGAGGCTATGCGTAGTGGGCATTTTTCTTTGGAGCCCGGCAGGCCAGTATATAAGTGGGTAGTTGTATGTGTTGCTGTATGTCCTGAGGAAGTGACGCCTGTGATGTCACACAACGCGTAGACGTTGGGGCGGTGGGCTGGTGGTCGTTCTTTATGTAAGTTCTCTATTTAATATTGGCTGGTTCTCACTGGTTTATTAGTATGTATATATGTATGCTTAGGTTAGAGGGTAGTTTGTGGTAGCACTTTAAGTAGGTTTTCAATATATTGAGACACTGTTGTCCTTATGCAATAGGGATGTTTATATGCACCGCAGCACTTTTATTTATACCAGCCAGGCAGTACAATTAATGCATATTTGTAGTATAAATTAGTATTTTTATGAATTAACACTGTACTACCTACCAGTCCCCCCCCCCCCCCCCCCCAATTTTTGTCTTTTTTCCCTTCCTTTATTGACTGAGTAATGTCTTTAGTGTTTTTTTAATGAGTCTTTAGTGTGAATAGTTTTCTATTTTTGTAAATAAATACTGAATTTTATAACACATTCAGCAGTGGTGCCATATATTGTAGTGGGGGTTTTGGAAGGTGTGGGACCTCCAGTGCTTTTGTATATTACTTATTAGTTACTTATGATAGTGGGCACTTTATATATACCAGTAGGTTTAGGGACGTCTGGAACCTGTCTATTATGCTTATACAATTGTATTATTGGGTTGATGAATAACAGCAACTGCACAAATCCCCCCCCCCCCCACCTCCTTAGGCTTGTCTATGTTTCATGTGTTTTAAAGTGTTTTTAATAGTGTAAAGTATATGTTTTCTGTGGATTTATCCTCTAATAAAATTTCTTATATTTTCATATAACAAGGTGGTGCCACTCTTTCTCAATGGGTATAGGTCGGGGGAATGTGTGGGATTCCCCTCTTTTTTCTACTTGATGATTACTAATAAAATGTCATATATTTTCATATAACAACATGATAAACAGGGCATTGATATATGAAGCAGAATGGCTTACCCGTGTGATGAGCAGCATACGCCTCAAGTCTGTGTATTACACTCCAGCAGCCATAAGTATGTTGTGTATGTGCCATGTGCGTCAGCTGTGAGCTGCTGACCCAGCAAACAGTAATGGCTGCTCCTCAGGCTGCAATTGTCCCGCATGTAGACACCTGGCTGAAATCTGCAGCAGCCGTCAGCCATTTATTTTTCAATCATTTGTCCTTTCATCTAATACTGAGGTCACACGAGGTAGAGATCCCACTTTTCTCACTTGTGTTACCCAAATTGATGGCCTTTGGGGGGTGCTACCAATGCAACTGTGCACAGAGGACGTCATCATTCAGACACCTCTTCATAGAAAGGGCTCACAGCTGGCTCAGCAGCTCCACGCAGAATCCCTTTACAACACCTGCAGTTCTGCTGAAGAAAAATATTTTCACCTCTATCCTTTGATCCTTTCATTCTCCTCTTTATTCCACTTTACCTCTGCTCCACCTACCTTTTCACTTCTTACACATTCCCTCCTTTTCTTTCCACGTGTCTTCCTACTTTTTTTTCACATTCGCCTGTCTTCCTTTGTTTCCCACATTCCCTCTTTCTGCCCCTTTTACCCCCCCCCCCCTTTTTTATTCCCACATCTCATTTTTTACATTCCCTTCTTTTACACACTCTCTTCGGCATCTTCAAATCTTTTTTTGTTGCATCATTTTTTTTTAGCTTTTCCTCACCTCCACCTTTTTTTCGTTCCCTTATCTCCCTTTTTTATTCCCTCATCTCTGTAATCTCTGTAATTTTTTTCCCTCCTTCTTTTCTTTTCACACTTACCTTTCACACTTCCTTCTTTTTTCCTGTTATTTTCTTTTCACATTTCGTCTATCTCACTATCTTTTTCACATTACCTCCTTCTGCCTCTCTCTTTCACATTCCCCCATATTTTTTCTTTTTTACTACATTCCTATCTTCTTTTCTTTTCCACTCTATTCCTTCCTACTTTTTTCTTTTCCACATTCCCAGTCTCATTTGTTCACAGATTTCCTCTATCATACTCTACATTCCCTCCTTCTTTCCACACTCTCTTTACCTTTATTACATTTCCCCCCTTTTTTGTTCCCTCATTTCTCTATTTCTTTCCACATTCGATTTGTCTTACTCACATTTTCACATTCCCCCCTTCTGACTCGCTCTTCACATCCCCCAAGACACAGGTGGGCTAGAGACTTAGCTGGGGGGGGCAGGGGGGCATGCGCACCCGGTGCAACAGGCCAAGGGGGGGGGGTTAAGTACAGGTGGCAAAGATGGAAATGCTGGAATGCCCCACTGTATGATCCACACTGATCGCCCACACTCATCTAGCAGACTGTGACAGAGCCCCCATCAACTTATAGCAGACTGTGTGAAAGAGCCCCCCATCATCCCCCATAGCAGACTGTGTGACAGAGCCCCCCATCATCCCCCATAGCAGACTGTGTGACAGAGCCCCCCATCATCCCCCATAGCAGACTGTGTGACAGAGCCCCCCATCATCCCCCATAGCAGACTGTGTGACAGAACACTCCATCATCCCCCATAGCGGACTGTGTGACAGAGCATCCCATCATCCCCCATAGCAGACTGTGTGACAGAGCCCCCCATCATCTCCATAGCAGACTATGTGACAGAGCTCCCCATCATTCCCATAGCATACTGTGTGACAGAGCCCCCATCATCCCCCATAGCAGACTGTGTGACAGAGCCCCCATCATCCCCCATAGCAGACTATGTGACAGAGCCCCCATCATCCCCCATAGCAGACTGTGTGACAGAGCCCCCATCATCCCCCATAGCAGACTATGTGACAGAGCCCCCATCATCCCCCATAGCAGACTGTGTGAGAGAGCCCCCCATCATCCCCATAGCAGACTGTGTGACAGAGCCCCCATCATCCCCCATAGCAGACTGTGTGACAGAGCCCCCCATCATCCCCATAGCAGACTGTGTGAGAGAGCCCCCATCATCCCCATAGCAGACTGTGTGACAGAGCCCCCATCATCCCCCATAGCAGACTGTGTGACAGAGCCCCCCATCATCCCCCATAGCAGACTGTGTGACAGAGCATCCCATCATCTCCCATAGCAGACTGTGTGACAGAGCCCCCCATCATCCCCATAGCAGACTGTGTGAGAGAGCCCCCCATCACCCCATAGCAGACTATGTGACAGAGCCCCCATCATCTCCCATAGCAGACTGTGTGACAGAGCTCCCATCATCCCTCATAGCAGACTGTGTGACAGAACACCCCATAATCCCCATAGCAGACTATGTGACAGAGTCCCCCATCATCCCCCATAGCAGACTATGTGACAGAGCCCCCCATCATCCCCCATAGCAGACTGTGTGACAGAGCCCCCATCACCCCATAGCAAGCTGTGTGAGAGAGCCACCCATCATTCCCATAGCAGACTATGTGACAGAGCTCACCATTATTCCCATAGCATACTGTGTGACAGAGCCCCCATCATCCCCCATAGCAGACTGTGTGACAGAGCCTCCCATCATCCCCCATAGCAGACTGTGTGACAGAGCATCCCATCATCCCCCATAGCAGACTGTGTGACAGAGCATCCCATCATCCCCCATAGCAGACTGTGTGAGAGAGCCCCCATCATCCCCATAGCAGACTGTGTGACAGAACACCCCATCATCCCCCATAGCAGACTGTGTGACAGAGCCCCCATCATCTCCCATAGCAGATTGTGTGACAGAGCCCTCCATCATCCCCCATAGCAGACAGTGTGACAGAGCATCCCATCATCCCCATAGCAGACTATGTGACAGAGCCCCTCATCATCCCCCAAAGCAGACTATGTGACAGAGCCCCCCATCATCCCCCAAAGCAGATTGTGTGACAGAGCCCCCCATCATCCCCCATAGCAGACTGTGTGAGAGAGCCCCCATCATCTCCCATAGCAGACTGGGTGACAGAGCCCCCCATCATCCCCCATAGCAGACTGTGTGACAGAGCCCCCCATCATCCCCCATAGCAGACTGTGTGACAGAGCTCCCCATCATCCCCCATAGCAGACTGTGTGACAGAGCATCCCATCATCCCCCACAGCAGACTGTGTGAGAGAGCCCCCATCATCTCCCATAGCAGACTGTGTGACAGAGCCCACCATCATCCCCCATAGCAGACTGTGTGACAGAGCCCCCCATCATCCCCATAGCAGACTGTGTGACAGATCCCCCATCATACCCCATAGCAGACTGTGTGAGTGAGCCCCCATCATCTCCCATAGCAGACTATGTGACAGAGCCCCCCATCATCCCCCATAGCAGACTATGTGACAGAGCCCTCCATCATCCCCCATAGCAGACTGTGTGACAGAGCATCCCATCATCCCTCATAGCAGACTGTGTGATAGAACACCCCATAATCCCCATAGCAGACTATGTGACAGAGCCCCCCATCATCCCCCAAAGCAGACTATGTGACAGAGCCCCCCATCATCCCCCATAGCAGACTATGTGACAGAGACCTCCATCATCCCCCATAGCAGACTGTGTGACAGAGCATCCCATCATCCCTCATAGCAGACTGTGTGATAGAACACCCCATAATCCCCATAGCAGACTATGTGACAGAGCCCCCCATCATTCCCCAAAGCAGACTATGTGACAGAGCCCCCCATCATCCCCCATAGCAGACTGTGTGACAGAGCCCCCATTATCTCCCATAGCAGACTGTGTGACAGAACACCCCATCATCCCCCATAGCAGACTGTGTGAGAGAGCCCCCATCATCTCCCATAGCAGACTGTGTGACAGAGCATCCCATCATCCCCCATAGCAGACTGTGTGACAGAGCCCCCATCATCTCCCATAGCAGACTGTGTGACAGAGCCCCCCATCATCCCCCATAGCAGACTGTGTGACAGAGCATCCCATCATCCTCCACAGCTGACTGTGTGACAGAGCATCCCATCATCCCCATAGCTGACTATGTGACAGAGCCCCCCATCATCCCCCAAAGCAGACTATGTGACAGAGCCCCCCATCATCCCCCATAGCAGATTGTGTGACAGAGCCCCCCATCATCCCCCATAGCAGACTGTGTGAGAGAGCCCCCATCATCTCCCATAGCAGACTGGGTGACAGAGCCCCCCATCATCCTCCATAGCAGACTGTGTGACAGAGCATCCCATCATCCCCCACAGCAGACTGTGTGAGAGAGCCCCCATCATCTCCCATAGCAGACTGTGTGACAGAGCATCCCATCATCCCCCATAGCAGACTGTGTGACAGAGCCCCCATCATCTCCCATAGCAGACTGTGTGACAGAGCCCCCCATCATCCCCCATAGCAGACTGTGTGACAGAGCATCCCATCATCCTCCACAGCTGACTGTGTGACAGAGCATCCCATCATCCCCATAGCTGACTATGTGACAGAGCCCCCCATCATCCCCCAAAGCAGACTATGTGACAGAGCCCCCCATCATCCCCCATAGCAGATTGTGTGACAGAGCCCCCCATCATCCCCCATAGCAGACTGTGTGAGAGAGCCCCCATCATCTCCCATAGCAGACTGGGTGACAGAGCCCCCCATCATCCCCCATAGCAGACTGTGTGACAGAGCATCCCATCATCCCCCACAGCAGACTGTGTGAGAGAGCCCCCATCATCTCCCATAGCAGACTGTGTGACAGAGCCCCCCCATCATCCCCCATAGCAGACTGTGTGACAGAGCCCCCCATCATCCCCATAGCAGACTGTGTGACAGAGCATCCCATCATCCCTCATAGCAGACTGTGTGATAGAACACCCCATAATCCCCATAGCAGACTATGTGACAGAGCCCCCCATCATCCCCCAAAGCAGACTATGTGACAGAGCCCCCCATCATCCCCCATAGCAGACTATGTGACACAGCCCTCCATCATCCCCCATAGCAGACTGTGTGACAGAGCATCCCATCATCCCTCATAGCAGACTGGGTGATAGAACACCCCATAATCCCCATAGCAGACTATGTGACAGAGCCCCCCATCATCCCCCAAAGCAGACTATGTGACAGAGCCCCCCATCATCCCCCATAGCAGACTATGTGACAGAGCCCTCCATCATCCCCCATAGCAGACTGTGTGACAGAGCATCCCATCATCCCTCATAGCAGACTGTGTGATAGAACACCCCATAATCCCCATAGCAGACTATGTGACAGAGCCCCCCATCATTCCCCAAAGCAGACTATGTGACAGAGCCCCCCATCATCCCCCATAGCAGACTGTGTGACAGAGCCCCCATTATCTCCCATAGCAGACTGTGTGACAGAGCCCCCCCATCATCCCCCATAGCAGACTGTGTGAGAGAGCCCCCATCATCTCCCATAGCAGACTGTGTGACAGAGCATCCCATCATCCCCCATAGCAGACTGTGTTGTGTGACAGAGCCCCCATCATCTCCCATAGCAGACTGTGTGACAGAGCATCCCATCATCCCCCATAGCAGACTGTGTTGTGTGACAGAGCCCCCATCATCTCCCATAGCAGACTGTGTGACAGAACACCCCATCATCCCCCATAGCAGACTGTGTGACAGAGCCCCCATCATCTCCCACAGCAGATTGTGTGACAGAGCCCCCCATCATCCCCCATAGCAGACTGTGTGAGAGAGCCCCCATCATCTCCCATAGCAGACTGTGTGACAGAGCCCCCCATCATCCCCCATAGCAGACTGTGTGACAGAGCATCCCATCATCCTCCACAGCTGACTGTGTGACAGAGCATCCCATCATCCCCATAGCAGACTATGTGACAGAGCCCCCCATCATCCCCCAAAGCAGACTATGTGACAGAGCCCCCCATCATCCCCCATAGCAGATTGTGTGACAGAGCCCCCCATCATCCCCCATAGCAGACTGTGTGACAGAGCATCCCATCATCCCCCACAGCAGACTGTGTGAGAGAGCCCCCATCATCTCCCATAGCAGACTGTGTGACAGATCCCCCATCATCCCCATAGCAGACTGTGTGACAGAGCATCCCATCATCCCTCATAGCAGACTGTGTGATAGAACACCCCATAATCCCCATAGCAGACTATGTGACGGAGCCCCCCATCATCCCCCAAAGCAGACTATGTGACAGAGCCCCCCATCATCCCCCATAGCAGACTATGTGACAGAGCCCTCCATCATCCCCCATAGCAGACTGTGTGACAGAGCATCCCATCATCCCTCATAGCAGACTGTGTGATAGAACACCCCATAATCCCCATAGCAGACTATGTGACAGAGCCCCCCATCATCCCCCAAAGCAGACTATGTGACAGAGCCCCCCATCATCCCCCATAGCAGACTATGTGACAGAGCCCTCCATCATCCCCCATAGCAGACTGTGTGACAGAGCATCCCATCATCCCTCATAGCAGACTGTGTGATAGAACACCCCATAATCCCCATAGCAGACTGGGTGACAGAGCCCCCCATCATCCCCCATAGCAGACTATGTGACAGAGACCCCATTATCTCCCATAGCAGACTGTGTGACAGAGCCCCCCATCATCCCCATAGCAGACTGTGTGAGAGAGCCCCCATCATCTCCCATAGCAGACTGTGTGACAGAGCATCCCATTATCCCCCATAGCAGACTGTGTGACAGAGCCCCCCATCATCCCCCATAGCAGACTGTGTGAGAGAGCCCCCATCATCTCCCATAGCAGACTGTGTGACAGAGCCCCCCATCATCCCCTATAGCAGACTGTGTGACAGAGCATCCCATCATCCTCCACAGCTGACTGTGTGACAGAGCCCCCCATCATCTCCCATAGCAGACTATGTGACAGAGCCCCCCATCATCCCCCATAGCAGACTATGTGACAGAGCCCTCCATCATCCCCCATAGCAGACTGTGTGACAGAGCATCCCATCATCCCTCATAGCAGACTGTGTGATAGAACACCCCATAATCCCCATAGCAGACTATGTGACAGAGCCCCCCATCATCCCCCAAAGCAGACCATGTGACAGAGCCCCCCATCATCCCCCATAGCAGACTATGTGACAGAGCCCTCCATCATCCCTCATAGCAGACTGTGTGATAGAACACCCCATAATCCCCATAGCAGACTATGTGACAGAGCCCCCCATCATTCCCCAAAGCAGACTATGTGACAGAGCCCCCCATCATCCCCCATAGCAGACTGTGTGACAGAGCCCCCATTATCTCCCATAGCAGACTGTGTGACAGAGCCCCCCATCATCCCCCATAGCAGACTGTGTGAGAGAGCCCCCATCATCTCCCATAGCAGACTGTGTGACAGAGCATCCCATCATCCCCCATAGCAGAATGTGTTGTGTGACAGAGCCCCCATCATCTCCCATAGCAGACTGCGTGACAGAGCATCCCATCATCCCCCATAGCAGACTGTGTTGTGTGACAGAGCCCCCATCATCTCCCATAGCAGACTGTGTGACAGAACACCCCATCATCCCCCATAGCAGACTGTGTGACAGAGCCCCCATCATCTCCCACAGCAGATTGTGTGACAGAGCCCCCCATCATCCCCCATAGCAGACTGTGTGAGAGAGCCCCCATCATCTCCCATAGCAGACTGTGTGACAGAGCCCCCCATCATCCCCCATAGCAGACTGTGTGACAGAGCATCCCATCATCCTCCACAGCTGACTGTGTGACAGAGCATCCCATCATCCCCATAGCAGACTATGTGACAGAGCCCCCCATCATCCCCCAAAGCAGACTATGTGACAGAGCCCCCCATCATCCCCCATAGCAGATTGTGTGACAGAGCCCCCCATCATCCCCCATAGCAGACTGTGTGAGAGAGCCCCCATCATCTCCCATAGCAGACTGGGTGACAGAGCCCCCCATCATCCCCCATAGCAGACTGTGTGACAGAGCATCCCATCATCCCCCACAGCAGACTGTGTGAGAGAGCCCCCATCATCTCCCATAGCAGACTGTGTGACAGATCCCCCATCATCCCCATAGCAGACTGTGTGACAGAGCATCCCATCATCCCTCATAGCAGACTGTGTGATAGAACACCCCATAATCCCCATAGCAGACTATGTGACAGAGCCCCCCATCATCCCCCAAAGCAGACTATGTGACAGAGCCCCCCATCATCCCCCATAGCAGACTATGTGACAGAGCCCTCCATCATCCCCCATAGCAGACTGTGTGACAGAGCATCCCATCATCCCTCATAGCAGACTGTGTGATAGAACACCCCATAATCCCCATAGAAGACTATGTGACAGAGCCCCCCATCATCCCCCAAAGCAGACTATGTGACAGAGCCCCCCATCATCCCCCATAGCAGACTGTGTGACAGAGACCCCATTATCTCCCATAGCAGACTGTGTGACAGAGCCCCCATCATCTCCCATAGCAGACTGTGTGACAGAGCATCCCATTATCCCCCATAGCAGACTGTGTGACAGAGCCCCCCATCATCCCCCATAGCAGACTGTGTGAGAGAGCCCCCATCATCTCCCATAGCAGACTGTGTGACAGAGCCCCCCATCATCCCCCATAGCAGACTGTGTGACAGAGCATCCCATCATCCTCCACAGCTGACTGTGTGACAGAGCATCCCATCATCCCCATAGCAGACTATGTGACAGAGCCCCCCATCATCCCCCAAAGCAGACTATGTGACAGAGCCCCCCATCATCCCCCATAGCAGATTGTGTGACAGAGCCCCCATCATCATCCAAAGCAGACTGTGTGACAGAGCATCCCATCATCCCCCACAGCAGCCTGTGTGAGAGAGCCCCCATCATCTCCCATAGCAGACTGTGTGACAGAGCCCCCCATCATCCCCCATAGCAGACTGTGTGACAGAGCCCCCCATCATCCCCATAGCAGACTGTGTGACAGAGCATCCCATCATCCCTCATAGCAGACTGTGTGATAGAACACCCCATAATCCCCATAGCAGACTATGTGACAGAGCCCCCCATCATCCCCCATAGCAGACTCTGTGACAGAGCCCTCCATCATCCCCCATAGCAGACTGTGTGACAGAGCATCCCATCATCCCTCATAGCAGACTGTGTGATAGAACACCCCATAATCCCCATAGAAGACTATGTGACAGAGCCCCCCATCATCCCCCAAAGCAGACTATGTGACAGAGCCCCCCATCATCCCCCATAGCAGACTGTGTGACAGAGACCCCATTATCTCCCATAGCAGACTGTGTGACAGAGCCCCCCATCATCTCCCATAGCAGACTGTGTGAGAGAGCCCCCATCATCTCCCATAGCAGACTGTGTGACAGAGCATCCCATTATCCCCCATAGCAGACTGTGTGACAGAGCCCCCCATCATCCCCCATAGCAGACTGTGTGATAGAACACCCCATAATCCCCATAGCAGACTATGTGACAGAGCATCCCATCATCCCCCATAGCAGACTGTGTGACAGAGCCCCCATCATCTCCCATAGCAGACTGTGTGACAGAGCCCCCATCATCTCCCATAGCAGACTGTGTGACAGAGCCCCCCATCATCCCCCATAGCAGACTGTGTGACAGAGCCCCCCATCATCCCCCATAGCAGACTGTGTGAGAGAGCCCCCCATCACCCCATAGCAGACTGTGTGACAGAGCCCCCCATCATCCCCCATAGCAGACTATGTGAGAGAGCCCCCCATCACCCCATAGCAGACTGTGTGACAGAGCCCCCCATCATCCCCCATAGCAGACTGTGTGACAGAGCCCCCCATCATCCCCCATAGCAGACTGTGTGAGAGAGCCCCTCATCACCCCATAGCAGACTATGTGACAGAGCCCCCATCATCCCCCATAGCAGACTGTGTGACAGAGCCCCCATCACCCCATAGCAGACTGTGTGACAGAGCCCCCATCATGCCCCATAGCAGACTGTGTGACAGAGCCCCCATCATCCCCCATAGCAGACTGTGTGACAGAGCCCCCCATCATCCCCCATAGCAGACTATGTGACAGAGCCCCCCATCATCCCCCATAGCAGATTGTGTGACAGAGCCCCCCATCATCATCCAAAGCAGACTGTGTGACAGAGCATCCCATCATCCCCCACAGCAGCCTGTGTGAGAGAGCCCCCATCATCTCCCATAGCAGACTGTGTGACAGAGCCCCCCATCATCCCCCATAGCAGACTGTGTGACAGAGCCCCCCATCATCCCCATAGCAGACTGTGTGACAGAGCATCCCATCATCCCTCATAGCAGACTGTGTGATAGAACACCCCATAAACCCCATAGCAGACTATGTGACAGAGCCCCCCATCATCCCCCATAGCAGACTATGTGACAGAGCCCTCCATCATCCCTCATAGCAGACTGTGTGACAGAGCATCCCATCATCCCTCATAGCAGACTGTGTGATAGAACACCCCATAATCCCCATAGAAGACTATGTGACAGAGCCCCCCATCATCCCCCAAAGCAGACTATGTGACAGAGCCCCCCATCATCCCCCATAGCAGACTGTGTGACAGAGACCCCATTATCTCCCATAGCAGACTGTGTGACAGAGCCCCCCATCATCTCCCATAGCAGACTGTGTGACAGAGCATCCCATTATCCCCCATAGCAGACTGTGTGACAGAGCCCCCCATCATCCCCCATAGCAGACTGTGTGATAGAACACCCCATAATCCCCATAGCAGACTATGTGACAGAGCATCCCATCATCCCCCATAGCAGACTGTGTGACAGAGCCCCCATCATCTCCCATAGCAGACTGTGTGACAGAGCCCCCATCATCTCCCATAGCAGACTGTGTGACAGAGCCCCCCATCATCCCCCATAGCAGACTGTGTGACAGAGCCCCCCATCATCCCCCATAGCAGACTGTGTGAGAGAGCCCCCCATCACCCCATAGCAGACTGTGTGACAGAGCCCCCCATCATCCCCCATAGCAGACTATGTGAGAGAGCCCCCCATCACCCCATAGCAGACTATGTGACAGAGCCCCCATCATCCCCCATAGCAGACTGTGTGACAGAGCCCCCCATCATCCCCCATAGCAGACTGTGTGACAGAGCCCCCCATCATCCCCCATAGCAGACTGTGTGAGAGAGCCCCTCATCACCCCATAGCAGACTATGTGACAGAGCCCCCATCATCCCCCATAGCAGACTGTGTGACAGAGCCCCCATCACCCCATAGCAGACTGTGTGACAGAGCCCCCATCATGCCCCATAGCAGACTGTGTGACAGAGCCCCCATCATCCCCCATAGCAGACTGTGTGACAGAGCCCCCCATCATCCCCCATAGCAGACTGTGTGACAGAGCCCTCCATCATCCCCCATAGCAGACTGTGTGACAGAGCCCCCCATCATCCCCCATAGCAGACTGTGTGACAGAGCCCCCCATCATCCCCCATAGCAGACTGTGTGACAGAGCCCCCCATCATCCCCCATAGCAGACTGTGTGACAGAGCATCCCATCATCCCCCATAGCAGACTGTGTGACAGAGCCCCCCAT
The DNA here is from genome assembly GCA_027917425.1 of Gastrophryne carolinensis. Lineage (NCBI taxonomy): Eukaryota > Metazoa > Chordata > Amphibia > Anura > Microhylidae > Gastrophryne > Gastrophryne carolinensis. Next base: position 64,087,662 of record CM051237.1, read on the forward strand.
CATCTCCCATAGCAGACTGTGTGAGAGAGCCCCCATCATCTCCCATAGCAGACTGTGTGAGAGAGCCCCCATCATCCCCCATAGCAGACTGTGTGACAGAACACCCCATCATCCCCATAGCAGACTATGTGACAGAGCCCCCCATCATCCCCCATAGCAGACTGTGTGACAGAGCCCCCCATCATCCCCCATAGCAGACTGTGTGACAGAGCCCCCCATCATCCCCCATAGCAGACTGTGTGAGAGAGCCCCCATCATCTCCCATAGCAGACTGTGTGACAGAGCCCCCCATCATCCCCCATAGCAGACTGTGTGATAGAGCATCCCATCATCGCCCATAGCAGACTGTGTGACAGATCCCCCCCTCACCCCCATAGCAGAGCCCTACTCTCCAAAATAGCCACTTGCGTGAAAGGGGGGGGGGGGGCACCGTTTTGACTCTTTGCCCCGGTTGGCAGAAAGCCTAACTACGCCTCTGAGGTGGTCAGCATTCCGGGCGCTATAGCCAGCCGACCCCACAGCAGTGCTGGCCAACAGGAATCGGTTTTGTGGAATGCTTGTATCAGGATCATAGCAGGCTTTCTCCTCTGACATGAACCCTAGTAGAAGTTCTCACGCATTTAATTCCTCACTTTCACTACCTTAATGATCCCAGCTGTACTCAGGAGTGAGGAGTTACAGGATGATCCTCAGCAGAACTTGTTCTAGATTCTGCTCTACTGCCGAATGATGGGAGGTTTTCTCATCGCCATGACGCCATGGGGGACAAGTTGGACCAGTTTATTTAGAAGACATTCCTGAAGACAAGTGATTGGGAACAAGCTGGGTATTATCTGTGAGAATCTGGTGTAATTAGCCAGCGATTGGTCATGCTGGCTTATTGCCATGACTTCTGCAGGTAGCATGGACTAAAAGCAGAGCCTGGGAGTTTCCAGAAAGTCTATCATGAGCTTTAAGGGCTTTGACAGAGAGCATCAGTGTCATAATCTTCCGTCCCCGACACCTTGTTCTGCTTTGCTGGCTTAGTTGAAGGAGTATTTAAATTGTCTATGTCTGTTGGAGCTATTATTTACTATTTTTACTATCAGTGTTATTAGCCTGTTCATTATATAACCAACCGGCCTCCATCCAATCTGCATCAATACAGACCCATAAATGTTCTTTATAGTAGGTAGCTAACCTCTAATATGTCTTCTGCGCTTTATCCTAATCAATGTATTTGTGTGTTTTTTATTCATTACCTGGATTATGTTTAATATTGATTCTTCTGCAACTCTATATTGTAATTTATGTATTTTTGCATTGTATTTACAGTTTAAGCTGTGCTACTCAGCTTTTTTCCCTTTTTTTTAAAAAAGATTTTATCAAGACTTTCTATTATACAAGCAGTAATCCTTGGAACAATAGAAGTTAGGGACAGGCAATGGAGCCCCAAAGGGGGTGGTCCAGGGGTCTGCCCCCCTCCAGACCTAGTGTGGAAAAGCCCCACTGCTGCTACCTTATCCGACGCTCTTGAGTGCCACATGGCCGCTGTTTGCATTAGGAGCAATTAAAGTGGACCAAAACCCAGGATAGTCAAAAGTTTTGACTATCCTCGGTCTTGGTCCTTTCCCCAGGGGCACCCAGATCAAGGGCGCCCCGCTGTGTGAAACACGCCAGATCCCGGCAGCAACTCACCTCTTCCCGGGCCCACGGCGCGTCTAAGGGCAGGGGCTCTGACGGCCGCATCCTCCGCCTCCCTCTAAGAGGGAATGTGCCTGTCTCGGCCATTCACAAATGCCTGACGCAGGCACATGCACTGCTACAGGGAAGCGGAGGATGCAGCCTCAGAGCCGCTGCTCTTAGACACGCCGTGGGACCCGGATAAAGTGAGTTGGCTGCGGCGACCTAAGAAGGTTTCACACAGCGGGGCACTCCTGATCTGGGTGCCCCTGGGGAAAGGACCAAGACCCAGGATAGTCAAAATTGCAGCCTCGAGCATTACCGATCCACGTGGTTGCCCTGGCTGATGTATGAGGAATCGGCAGATTTTAGGAGTCTGTTTGGCTAGGAGTGCGGGGCCCTTGACCGATCTGCTGGTCTTCCCTGCCTCATACAGGCTAAAAACGTGGATGGAACGAACTCCTGCATTACTTGTCAGGGGAGGAAACAATTTGGTCCCAATCAAGAGTCGTGTCCCACACGCCATACCCCACCCCATTCATCACTCATCCCCCCTGCACCTAAGACCCTAGATCCCCCCTCCCCTCCCCCTTCCTCTATCTTCATCCCCCCTTAAGTCCCATTGTCTTTCCCCACTCCCATCGAGCTGGCCGACCGGGCACATCTAGCGTTGGAGAACCCTTCCCCCTCCCGGCGATGAAAGGATTATGGGTACTGGCCAATGTGTGGGGGATATAGTCAACATCGAGTTAATCAGAGCTATACAGCATTTCGTGGGTGGGGTGGGATCCGACCACACTCTTTCCCCTTGGGTGGGGGTTGGGGTCGGATTCCTTCCCGTCATGTGAGATGTGATGGAGACAATTGTTCTATATATGTTAGTGGTGATTTATATACTCTGAACACGGTGTCCCCAGATTCTCTACCCCTCTTTCCTCATGTAACCTATGTACGTTTAAATGTATGTAATGTTTAAAATTGCAAAATCTCTAAATAAAGAGTTAAGAGAATAAAGAGGTCAATACATTCAGCATTGTTTGCCATACATTAATCAATACTGACTGCAGGAGAGCCTGCGTATGTATCATGGGATCCGAATAAGTCTTCAGATTGTCCTGTCCCGTCATTACACTGCTCAGTGCTGATGACTTCCTGCTCCCAGATTGCTGTGCCACACCCAGTCACACCCCATCGGAGACCTCATTTGCCATGTGCCCAGTAAGCAGGTACTTGCCTTGTCTCCATTTTATTCCATTTGGGTTATAGCATAATAATAACCTATCAGGAGAGACTTAAAGAACTTAATTTGTACAGTCTGAAGGAAAGAAGGGAGAGGGGGGACATGATTGAGACCTTTAAATATGTAAAAGGATTAAATAAGATTCTGGAGGGAAGTGTTTTTAAGAAGAAACTTAGGCCCTTATTTAACAAGGGATAGCGCCAGGTAGCGAATGGTGAGCGAACGGTAATGACGCTCACCGCCACGAGAACGCCGGCTCCCCTCCGCAATCACACATTTATCAAGCCGATCCTGCTTAGCGACTGACAGAGCGCCAGATAGCGAATCATTCATCATAATTCCAGCCTCAGCCCACAGCGCCAGCGAGCGACCTTGAACAGCGACAGGTATGACCTCTCGCTACCTGGCGCTCTCCAATGCATTTCAATGGAGCAATCTTTAAATATTCATAATTAATTGCTATTATTTTTAATTTTTTTTTATGTCAAAAATTCTGTGACCACTTCTGCAATGTTAGATATTTTTTTTAAGCTAAAAAAAAAAATAAATAAATTTGTGCAGAATTGATATTACAGGTCTGATATTAATGTATTCATATTACAAACTGTTTTGTTTTTTTTTTCTAAAAATATGGTTGTTTGGGGGTTAAAAAACTACTTTTAACCCATCGCCGCCAGCGCTCTGGGGTTTAAACAAGCATTTCACAGCGCGAGAATTTTTGGAGCGTGATTTGTTAATGAATATGCTGAAAGCCATTCGCTATGGCCGTTCGCTGTCATGCGCTCCCATACAGCGCGGAACCTGTCAAACAGTGACTCATAACCCCGTATTCAACATTACCGCACACCGACTGAGTCGCTATCAACAGCCGAACAACGGCCAAGCACAGCGAATACTAGCGGGCGCTGTGAAAATAACGTTACTGTCGCTCATCTGTCACTACCTGGCGCTATTAATGATTCGGCCTGTTAATGTGGACCAACACCCAGGATTTTGACTATCCTGGGTCTTGGTCCACTTCGGTGGGGCACCCCCGATCGGGGTGCCCCGCTGTGTGAAACCCCCCCGATCACCCCAAAAACTCACCTCTCCCCGCTCCCAGCGCCAACGGACAAGCAGTTTGACAGCGGACAAGCGGCTCCTCCGCCGCCGCCTCCCGCGCGTCACTCATGACGCGCGCGCACCCGCGCCGACCGTTTACAGACGGCCGGCACGCGCACGTCTAGAGGGGCGCGAGGGAGGCGGCGGCGGCCGGCCGCCGCCGAAGACAACGTAAGCGGATTTGGGGTGTTTGGGGGGGTTTCACCCCGCGGGACATCCCGATCTCGGATGTCCTGCGGGGAGGGAGGTGATCGGCCCGGGAATCTTATAGATTCCCGGGCCGATCACCGGAGGGTGATGGTCCACTTTAATGATAGAACAAGAGGACACAACCTAAATCGGGGGGGGGGGGGGGGGATCAGGAGGAATGTTAGAAAATATTATTTTACAGAAAGAGTAGAGTAGATGTAGATGCTACTACTCTTTCTGTAAAATATTAGCGTAGATCAGGGGTCCCCAACTCTCCTCCTCAAGTCAAGGCGCCAATAGAATAGGGTCCATTGTCCACAAAGATGCACAGTTCAGTACCTAATACAGCAGCAGAGCTATAGAGCAGCTAGCAGCATGAGCTGTTGGTGGGCCTTAAAGTGGACCAACACCCAGGATTTTCACTATCCTGGGTTTTGGTCCACGCTGTGTGAAACCCCCCAGAATGGCAGAAAAAACTCACCTCACCCCGCTCCTACGGCGCATGCGCGGGCCTTGTCCAATCAGCGCGCTCAGAGCCACTGTGGTATGCACGTACAAGGGACGGACAACCACAGCGGCTCCGAGCACGCTGGCAGCTGCATCTCGCGCTTCCCTCTAACAGGGAGCACGCCTGCGCCGGCCATTCACAAACGGGCGCCCCCCTGCTAAACAGAAGCGCGAGATGCGGCCGTGGTGCGCGCATGCACCGTTGGAACGGGAGTAAGGTGAATGGGGCGTTTCACACAGCGGGGCATCACGATTTTGGATGCCCCGCGGGGAGGGATCTGATCGGCCCGAGAATCAGCCTGGGTGTTGGTCCACTTTAAGGAGGAAGGCTGGGGACCCCTGGTGTATGGTATATCTCTTCCAGAATGCTAAGCTGCGTAAGATAAGAGAAAGGACAGGAAAGGACATTTCATTCAGTTCTTTTAATAATAATAATAATAATAATAATGCATAAATGGCCATTGTATGCTTGCACACACATAGGAATTCGTCTTCCGCATTTAACCCATCCGTGCAGTGAGTGTACACATGCCCGGAGCGGTGGGCTGCCCTGATTACGGCGCCCGGGGAGCAGTTGGGGGGTTAGGCGCCTTGCTCAAGAGCACTTCAGTCATGTCTCAGGACTGGGATTCGAACCTGCCACCCTCTGGTCCGCTCCCTTACCTTTAGGCCACAACTGTCCCCCTTTAGAGCACTGAAGCCAATTAGTAAAGTGATTTCTCGGGGCCTGGATTTTTATGGAAGGGCTGGTAGGTTTGGTGGTGGGACCAGCCATTCCCCTGCTTCCAGGTTGGAGTTTACCTGCCCACCTCAGCCCATGCAGATGGCTGAGATAACCCCAACACTGGGCTAGAAAAGGCTGCAGGTCTGAGCAATCTGGAGGAAGCCGTGTGATGAGTCAAGATGCAAGTATGTGACTATTGCTGCCTGCATGGTAAGAGTGGATTGCTATATGGTGGAGAAAACCCATTTTGTGTTTAACCCCAGATGGGTCCCTTAGTCTGGTTCAGTAGGCGACACAATCATGGGGAAGACTGCTGACTGACAGATGTCATTGACACACTCCACAAGGAGGGTAAGCCACAACAGGTCATAGCTAAAGAAACTGACTGTTCAGAGTTCTGTATCAAAGCATATTAATGGAAAGCTGAGTGAAAGGAAAAGGTGTGGTAGGAAAAGGTGCAAAATTAACCGGGAAAACCACAGACTTGATTGGATTGGTAGGAAAAGGCCATTCCAAAATTTAGAGGAGATTCACAAGGAGTGAACTGCTGCTGGGGTCAGTGCTTCAAGAGCCACCACACACAGACGTTCCCAGGACATGGGCTACAAGTGTCGCATTCCATGTGTCTAGGATGGGCCAAGGATAGAAAGCACTGGAGTGTTGCTCAGTGGTCAAAGGTGGTGTTTTCAGATGGAAGTATATTTTGCATTTCATTTGGAAATCAGAGTCCTAGAGTCTGGAGGAAAAGTGGAGAGGAACACAATCCAAGTTGCTTGAGGTCTAGTGTGAAGTTTCCACAGTCAGTGATGGTTTGGGGAGCCATGTCATCTGCTGGTGTTGATCCACTGTGTTTTATCAAGACCAGAGTCAGCGCAGCCGTCTAACAGAAAATTCTAGAGCACTTCATGCTTCCCTCTGCCGACAAGCTTTTTGCTGATGGATTTTTCATTTTCCAACAGGACTTGGCACTTGTCCACACTGCCAAAAATACCAAGAGGCCGATTCATTAATAGCGGCAGGTAGCGACAGTTGAGCGACTGTAGCGGCATTTTCAGAGCGCCCGCTAGTAGTCGCTGTGCTTGGCCGTTGTTCGGTAGTTGATAGCGACTCAGTCAGTTTGTAATGTTGAATATTGGGTGAGGAGTCGCTATTTGACAGGTTCCGTGCTGTATGCGCATGATAGCGACTGGCCCTAGCGACCGGCTCCCACCATATTCATTCAAAAATCACGCTCAAAAAATTCTCGCGCTGTAAAATGCATGTTTAAACCCCAGAGCGCTGGCGGCGATGGGTTAAAAGCAGTTTTTTAACCCCCAAACAACCATATTTTTGGAAACCAAAAAAAACAAGTTTTTTAAATAATTTAGTAATATGAATACATTAATATCAGACCTGTAATATCAATTCTGTACAATTTTTTTTATTTTTTTTTTACTTTAAAAAAATCTAAAATGGCAGAAGTGGTCACTGAATTTTTCACATTTAAAAAAAAAATAAAAATAAATTAATAACAATTAATTATGAATATTTAAAGATTGTTCCATTGAAATGCATTCGAGAGCGCCAGGTAGCGAGAGGTCATACCTGTCGCTGTTCAAGGTTGGACGCTGGCGCTGTGGGCTGAGGCTGGAATAATGATGAATGAGTCGCTATATGGCGCTATCTCAGTCGCTAAGCAGGATTGGCTTGATAAATGTGTGATTGTGGTGGGGAGCCGGCGTTCTCGTGGCGGTGCCCGTCATTACCGGCCGCTCACCAGTCGCTACCTGTCGCTATTCCTTCATAAATAAGGCCCCAAGACCTGGTTTAATACCCACAGTATCACTGTGCCTGATTGGCCAGCAAACTCACCTGACCTTAACCCTATGGAGAATCTATGGGGTGTTGTCAAGAGTAAGATGAGAGACACCAGACCCAACAATGCAGACGAACTGAAGGCTGCTGTCAAGGCAACCTTGGCTTCCATAACACCTCTGCAGTGCCACAGGCTGATCACCTCCATGACACGCCCCTGCATTGGTGCAGTCATTCATGCAAATGGAGCCCAAACTAAGTATTGAGGGAATTAACTGTGCATACTTTTCATTTAGCCAACATTTCTGTGTTCATTTGTTTACAGTAGGTTTTATACAATATTCTCTTTTTTCGAAGATAATGAATTTTGGGTTTTCCTTAAACCTCATCAACATTAACACAAAAAAACACTTGAAAAAGTTGACTTTGTTTGTATTGATCCAATATAATATATGAGTTTCATACTTACCTCTCCCTGTGGTTTGACCTGACAGGTACACTTACACGTCATCCACATATATGTGAAGGAAATAGAGTTTCAGAGTAGGCCAATATCAATATATCAATATAAGTATAGACTGAGAATAGTAGGGGTTCAAGGACAGAACCAACACAAAGAGCGTGGGGACAGTTGTAAGTAGTCCAACACAGGATTTCATGTGCCTTCCAGTCCCTCTGACAACAATGTTTTTTTCTTAGGTGAACGCCTTGCTCTGGCTTAGTGGAAATCCTCATTGCAATACAGAAGTCAAGGAATTTCAGTAGCCTTAAAGGAGGAATGCATGGAATTCCAGTTTCAGAAAGGAAAGGCAGGTGTAAAACAGGTCAGAGGTCACCTGGATGTATTGCACTAGGGGCACATCTTCAAGACTGGTGCAGTCTGGTCGGCACAGGGTGGAGGCATTCAAGATGTGAAAAAGTATTCCTACTGGATCAAAGGCTTAGGGTAGCGGCTTGTGGACCAGGAATGAAAGGTCAGCAGAGGTTGAAGGAGAGGTAAAAAACAGCTCAAAAACGCCCTTCTTGCCAGGAGCTGTCTAGAAATCTCGGACGTAAATTATCTTGAGTGACATGGTTAGTTTTGCAGTTTGCAGCTGACCATAGATATTCAAGGACAGGTGATATGTGACCTTACTGAGGTGATGGCGATGCCAGCAATTAGAGGAGAGAGGTGTGAGAGTGTGACCCCCCCAGCCTGGGGGAGCTTCATAAATAACAGAATAGGCAATATGGAAGGGAAGGGTATCAGCTGGAGTTCACATTAGCCTAAACATGTTTGTTCTGGTGACACAACCTCAAAAACACAAATGCAAGAAGGAAGATTGGCCTGATTTTCTCTTCTTTGTACCAACCTGCAGCCTTTTTATTACAGTCCCAGGCAGAGGATGTCTACATCTGATAATTATCCAAGTGTCTTGGATAGACACGTAGAGGGGCTTTGTAACTGCATTTTTGTTGCTTCTCTCTCAACGCAGAACAGGTTAGTTCACAGTCATGTTTCTATAGGGAAATGCTGGAGCAGTGCACATGGGAAATTTCTAAAGAACACTATTTACCCCTATTTTCATAAAAGGTACTCACATGCCAAACTGTAACAGGTCTGGCCAGGGGCATAACTAAAGAGGGCAGAGGTGTAAGTATAGGTGGTGCAGAAGGTTGTTGGGGGGCATCATTGTTGCCCCTGCACCTTATTTATCATATTTGTGCTCACTTGGCATCATTTAGAGAAAGGAAGCACCATTTGTCTTGGCTTTTTTTCAGTCTTCAGTTATCTAGCTTACTTCAACTGAGTTAAAGGTGGCCTTGAAAGGGTGCCCTTTAATGTTCCCACAAGGACCCCGTCACATTTAGGTACGCCACTGGGTCTGGCCCTATGTCTATGGGCAGTGGCAACCAGCACAAGAGGGAGAAGCAGCGGCAGAAGGATTGGTGTTATCAGCAACAGGGTGGAGCTCACTACAACATCTAGTGGTCATGTGTTGACCAACCATCCAGTTGTATTGGACTCGTTTACACCGACTTCAGACTTCACAGTAGACCCATCACGCAGCCAGGCATCAGGTTCCTCAGATACCACCACTCCAAAGCAATGGTAGCCACATTAGTATGGCCCCCTCCTATCCTGCAATTGCCTCTCTCTTTGCTCGGCAACAAAGAAGGATGGGAGGATAGTCAGCGGTTGGAGGCCTCAAAACACTCTTCACAAGAGCCAGGGAGGGTCACATTCTGATGGAGCTACCTGCATCCCTCCAGTCACAGGATGGTTTCCATACCACTAGGTCACAATTGTCTTTTATTTATTTGCTTTTTGGCCAGAGCACACTTACCCTTGTACAGCACATTCAGGTGGAGGCCAGGGATCATTGCGCCAGGAAGTTGGTAGAGAGGGAGAGAAGTGGCAGGAGCCACCATCATCAGCAGGAACCCAGCATGGTGGAAGCATGGCACCCAGGAAACGGGCACCCTGAAAGAGCAGCAGCAAACAGCCAGTACACTGTGCTTGTGGAAAACATTGTTATGCCCAAGTGGTTTTCCAAAAGTCATCTGATAGTTCCGAGGTGGTGTGCAGGCTTGAACTGGGCCACAGGGTTACCAGGAAATCCCCATGGTGGGTCCCAGAGACACTGAGGCAATACCATTTGGCATAATATTTTTTATTATTTTTTTATTTTCATAGTAGAATTTTTTTTTTTTTTATTATTTTTGGAGTCAAATTTTCTTTATATTTTATAGCAGAATTTTGGGGATTTATTTTATAGTAGGATTTTTCTTTTTTATTTTTTTTGGGCTGGATTTATGGCCGGATCACAAATCATGTCCAACATATGTCCAGCACAGCACCTCTGGAAAATGTAAACTTGCTGAGCCACTGGAAGCTGTCTGCTCAGGAGTGCCCTGGTGCCCATCCTAAATCTCTATTGCAAGGGAAAGCCTAGTTCTTGGGGTTCTGACAGAAAATAATAGCTTATAGTGCTAATGCAGGCAAAGGTAATTGTGTCGGGCTACATTTGCCACTGTCCTAAACTGTTTTCTGTTTTTAAATTGAAGAAGAAATGGCCCAGATATTAAGGTTTACAGGTTCAGCTTATGATTTTTCTCCTAAAAAAAGTGGGCGTGGCTCTTGGATCTGTGATGCTGCATAATAATCAGCTATCTGTGCTGACAGCAATGTGATGAATCTGGAGGCGGATTAAGGGGCGGGCGGAGTGTGGGACCAGCAATGCTGTCCCGCTCTGCTGAGCTGATTGGGGGACGGGGTGAAAAAGAGAATGTCATTGGCTGAACCTGTAAACCCCGATATCTCGGCCATTTATGCTTCAATTTAAAAATGAAAAAACTGTTTGGGACAGCGCCAATGCAATGGTGTAACAATTACCTTTGCCTGCAGTATCACTTTAGGACATGAAGCAGGAAGAGCACCATGGCCAGGCTGGCAGATCTGGCAGGAGCACTAGGAGATGTAGATTGAGGAGGTAAATGAGGATGAGGAACCAGCACCGCCTGGATGTATTAAAGGGGACCAACACCCAGGGGTGATCTTATAGATTCCCGGGCCGATCACCTCCCTCACCGCGGGGCATCCGAGATCGGGATGTCCCGCGGGGTGAAACCCCCCCAAAAGCCCCAAAAAACCTTACCTTGTCGGCGACGGATCAGCAGCCACCGCCTCCCGTGCGCCCCTCTAGCAGTGCGTGCGCCCGTGCTGGCCGTTTGTGAATGGCCGGTGCGGGCGCGCGCCCTGTAAGAGGGACGCGCGGGAGGCGGTGGCGGATAGTGAAAATCCTGGGTGTTGGTCCACTTTAAGTGCAGTTGAAAGGGCAGAAAATGAAACATAAAAAAGCTGAAAAATTCGTTTTTTAAAGTTTGGTCTTGTTTATTTTAAATAAAACATGTATTTTATTTAAGAAAACTATATTGCACCAAAAAGCCCCAATTTACAACGGTGATATGTATCAGTAGCACCCCGTTCCTGCCTAGGACACCCCCCAAACTAGAAAGAGGACTTTATAACATTTACAAATAAAATACAACTACTATCCACACTATACATATACACAGGGTTAAATTAAAAAAATGGCGTGAGGTCCCCAGCTAACCATTACTTGGCCCCCAATGATCATTCACCTTTCTCATATATCCATGTGATACAGGAACTCTCTCGAACTGTCAATAGTGACCTGAATGAAATGAAGACTCATGACTAAATATACTGTACCATTACAAAATTACAAAATTAAGTAAATCCATCAACTAATATTTAATAAACAGGTCCCAAAGATGCCTTTCTTGTGACTCAAGCAATTATTTGGCACTTGTTGTAGGCAGACGCAGACTCCTCCGGGGCAGATACAGGAGCAGAGCGACTGCTCCTAAGTTTAGCAATCGACATAGATTGAGCTGAATAAAACTGTCACCCACAACCTTAGCTATACCAACCTTCATAAATTATGATATGATGCATGTGAATGATTTATTTTGCCACATAAAAAAGGTAATTAGTATTGTGTAAAAGATGAGACAGACTGGTAATCATTTCCCAAATATGCTCAGAGAAAAGCATAGCAATGAGGGACCTCATCCAAGTGTATCCCATAAAGACAATGTAATGGGGTATAATGGATGAGTCAACGGCATCAATTAAAAGGATCAGTTCACCTTTAAGGGGTTTACAAGTCAAGTTCTTTGATTTACCTGACTCATATGTGACTACATGTTTGAAATTACCTTAATAAAAAACTTGATTGTGGTTTTAATTAGAAAAACTGGCAAACTGCAATACTTTTGTTGTATGTAAGTCACCATAGAGATGTTATGAATAGGAATATCACTCCAAAAATTGTGAAAAAGAATTTCTGCAGGCCTTTTCTCTGTAATCCAAAGGCACATTTTCTGCTATTTTCTGGTTTAATATAGATAACATAGCCTGGTCTGACTTTACCTATTAAAAAATCTAAACCCAACAACAATGGGAAGTTTGTGTCTACTAGCTGTTGGGTTTAGATTTTTCAGTAGGTAAAGTCAAACCAGACTAATGCCCTTATTCATCAAGCGATAGCGCCAGGTAGTGTCTGACGAGCGCCAGGTAGCGGCAGCTAACGGCGACTACCGACTCAAGTACGCCCGGCGGCGGTCACAATGACGCATTTATCAAGCAAAATGAGGCTAGCGCCGGCGAGAGCGACGGCTAGCGCGGCATTCATCATGAAGCCGTCTGGACCGAACAGCGCCGCTGCAAATTCCCTCACAGCGCCAGGTATGAGCTGTCGCTCCCTGGCGATGTCCAATGCATTTCAATGGAGCAATCTATAATTATTCATAATTAATTGGTAATATTTTTTTTTTTTTTTTTTAATGGCAAAAAATCGGAGAACACTTCTGCAATGTTAGGATTTATTTTTAAGTAAAAAAAAAATATATATATATATGTGCAGAATTGATCTAACAGGTCTGAGATTAATGTATTCATATTACAAAATGATTCGAAAAACATGTATAATGTTACATTCAAAAAATATGGTTGTTTAGGGGTTAAAAACTAGTTAATACAGATCGCCGCCAGCGCTCTGGGGTTTAAACAAGGAATGGACAGCGACAGCACATTTGGAGCGTGATTTGTTGATGAATATGAAGCTAGCCGTTCGCTCTGGCCATTCGTTGTCAGGCGCTCACATACAACGCTGGACCTGTGAAACAGCGACCCCCCAGCCCGTATTCAACATTACCGCACACCGACTGAGTCGCTGTCATCAAGCTAACGCCGGCCAAGCACAGCGAATACTGGCTGGCGCTGAAAAAATCGCGCTACAGTCGCTCATCTGTCGCTACCTGGCGCTATTGATGAATCGGCCTCCCCGTTATCTACATGGTACTGTGCAAATACTTTCTGTTCTAGGAAAGCCACTCTTTTCCTTTACCTAAGTAGAGGGTTTTTTGGTCTCTTTAGCCCCCTATATTAAGCCTAACATGGGTCTCTCCACATACTGGCTTGCGACTATACATTAAAACAGAAAATAGCTGAAAAATGTGCCTTTGGATTACCGAGGAAAGGCCCGCAGAAATGACACACCACCGATCCTTTTAAACTCACAAATCCCTAATATGGGGCCCCACTGAGGCCCTGCACTTCAGTCTGCTACCATGTGTCTACTGTGTGAACCTTCAACTACTAGCGTAAAACCCTGGCTTATATTTTCAAAACCACCATTTTCTTAGAAGAATGGGGTTCCTGCTGCCCATGAGCCTTTCCTGCATCCTGAAGATTTGCCCCTTGATGTGTGCTCTGATGCTACCTAGCATCATGCAGACTTCACTAACCCTACACTTCTAGACCTCTAGGCTGTTTCTGTTGCTTCCCAGCAGCTTGACAACTTAGGCGCGTCCTGACTCCAAAACTATGCCTGCCATGTTTAAACCTTTTTCCATGACTTTCACATCTAAACCTGTGTTTGATCCTACAGTAATCCAAACTTGAACTTGGCTTGTCCTAGCGTTATCTTACTCTGTCTGGCCTGCCTGACCATGAAGTGAGGCTAGGCTGGTAAAAAAAAGTGCTTGCATCTTGGTTAACCGGGGGTTATTCTCTACCTCTTAGAGCTGGCTTGGGAAAAAGACTCAGAACAAAGACATTCCAAGGAATGGTGGGGAAGAACCATTAAAAATACAGGGAAAGGATTAATAAATGTAATTAATTGAAGCTAATTTGAAGATAATCAAGAGGTGGTACATGGTCCCTGGAGGACTGCAGAAAACAATAAGATATTGGGTGTAGGTTGCACCCAGTAATGGGTCTGAGCCTGTGAGGGGGTGACTCCGCCTTATTCAATAAAGATCAAATGACCGTTAAAGTTTTTTTTCTTTACATTTATTTGGAATATTCTTAAAAATGGCAATTCATGTAGAATACACCAATTTAATAAATTTTAAAACAATGAGACATCTTTGACAGTACTATGTTGATACATTTCAGATAACCAACAATAATCTTATACATACATTATGTTAGGACAACATAATAAATTTAGCCTTTATGTACATTACGTCTGCAAGACTGTCCAAGAAATGTCCCTATGCTTGTGTAAACTGAGTATGTGAAACTAAAGGGGACATGTGGCACATATGATGGCTATGCCCTAAGGCCAGATTCGGGCCCCGGTTATATGTCGCCTACTGAAGGCTAAGGGACCTTTTTAAATGTTTAGGAAGCCTTTGCAGCTGTTTTGGGTTAATTATTCTAGTTTTCTGAGATAATGAATTTTGTTGGTTTTTCTTAGCTGTAAGCCATAATCATCAACATTACAAAAAAACTTGAAAAAGTTCACAGTTTGTATTGACTCAATATAATATATGAGTTTCAGTTCTTCAACTGAACTACTAAAAATATACAGATTTTTGATGATATTCTAATTTTTTTTGCAATGCATCTGTATGTGACACAGTATCAAATGCTTTAGAAAAGTCAAGATATATGATATCCAGTGACTCCCCCTGATCCAATCTTGAACTTACCTCCTCATAAAAGCTGATTAGGTTTGTCTGGTAGGAGCGATTCCTCATAAATCCATGCTGATATGGAGTAATAAGGTCATTTTCACCAAGATACTCCAGGATAATATCCCTTGAGAAACCTTCAAACAGCTTGCCCACCACAGATGGTAAACTTACTGGTCTGTAGTTCCCAGGTTCCCCCCTAGATCCCTTTTTGAATATTGGCACCACATTTGCTAAGCGCCAATCCCTCGGAACAGACCCTGTAGTTATGGAATCCACAAATATTAGAAATAACGGCTTGTCTATTACTGTACATAACTCCCTTAAAACACAGGGATGTATACCATCTGGTCCAGGGGATTTATCGATATTTATCTGCTTGAGATATCGCTGCACTTCTTCCTTGGTTACACTAGTGACATTTAATGGAGGGTCTGGGTTATTGTCCTGCATTTCACCTGGCATGTCACATTCTTTTATGAATATGAAAGCAAAGAGGTTTAGTAAATTTTCTTTCTCCTCATTCTCCTCTATTGTTGCCTCTTCCTTGCTTTTCAGGGGGCTCACACCCTCAGGTGTATCTTTTATGGTTTATGTAGCTAAAGAACATTTTGGGGTTAGTTTTACTCTCTTTGGCAATCTGTCTTTCCGTCTCCAGATTTGCTGCCCTTATCTGTTGTTTTACTTGTTTAAGATAACCAATGAATGAACGATAAACACAGAAAGAATAAAAGGAATGTCAGAAAAAAACAGGAAAGAGAGGGAAAAGGGATCGGAGAAAGAAGAAGAGATGGAAGGAAAGAAATTAAGAATACAAAGACTGGCAAAAAAAGAAAAAAGGAATGACAGAACAAGTACAAGGAGTGACAGAAAAAAAAAAACAATGAGAAGGAATGACCTAGAAAATACAAGGAATGACAGTAAAAAGCAGGAAACATAAGGAATGGGAGAAAAAAAGAAGACATGGAAGGAAAGAAAAGAATAGAAGGAATGACATAATGAATAGAAGGAAGAATAACAGAAGGAACGCTAAAAAGAAAAGAAAGAAAGAAAATGAATTGCAGAATGAACAGATGAAAGAAACAAAGAATAGATGGAAAGAAAGAAAAAGACTAGAAGGAAAGAAACAAAGAAAAGAAGGACTTGCAGAAATTATAGAAGGAAATCAGATAGAAAGAAAAGTAATATCAGAAAAACAGATGAAAGAAAAAGTATAGATGGAAAGAAAGAAAACAATAGAAGTAAAAACACAAAGAATAGAAGGACTGACAGAAAGAAAGTAAGGCTCCCCCAATGGCCAGTCTGCCCTTGTATGTCAGTCCGTAATCCTGGTTACTGTACGGCCCTGTGTCCTGCATAGGGGCTGCCCAGGGTAGAGGGAATGAAGCCGATGCCTGCCCTCTTCACCCACCCCTCCAATTGTAGGTTCTGTCCTTTATAAATTGCTCATAAAAATGCTTTTTTTATATCAAATAAATGTGGACACAACTGGTCAAAAATTCTAGAACATTTGTTTGCTATAAACTATAGCTCCAATAGTCATGGTGCGGTATATTGAATGCTGTAGCAGGCTGTCAGTACTTGCTGGCGTATTGACTTACTTAAATCTCACTTAATCTCCACTTTGGTTACTTGTTCTTAGTTCTGTAGACTTCTAGTTGTAATCAATGTAGCTTTAAGCTTTCCTATTGTTATATTGGATAATGCAAGTGCAAATTAACTTAGCAAGCAAACATCATAATAAGTGGCTACTACTGATTAGGGTTGGCATCACTCCAGTTCTGGGGGTTGAAGCTGTCTTCATGGATGGAAATCAGTTCTTTTAGAGAAGTTCTAAATTTGCTGGAGCAAGTCTAGAATCAGAACATATGAGAGCTCATTTGCTTACAGCTGGGTATGATAGAAGCTCCTCTAAAAGCTCATTCACAAAACAAATGATTTTATGGACCAAACAAGACTGAAGTGGACGTGTCCAATTACACACCTTTCTTCAAAAAGGAGCACCAATATCAATATGGATACAAAATTCTTTATTATGAAAAAGGAGATACTTTTAAAATACACAAAAACACAGTGGACAATTAAAATCACATGGATGACCCCATGGTCTCAATAATATTCATGAAAAAAAACCCTAAGGGGAACAATGCATCAAAAGACCCTATGTGCGCTTATTAGATCCTATTATAACAGTTATTTTATGCCGGCATAAAAATTATATGTGTAAACCCTCAAAGTGTACAACCTATATCTACTACATATAAACCATGAGACATGCCGATAGTCTCCTATACAAATAAGTGTCAACTCTTAACAACAATACCTCATATGGGAAAATAAATAAAGAACTAAATTCCACAGAAAATATATTGACAGATTTGCCCAGTTGAAACAGTTATAAGTGAATAGAAACAATAAAGATATACTCAAAGGTGTGCGTGTGCGTGCTAAATGACACCAGCAAACCTGAATATTCAAGAATAAAGAATGGCATCACAGGGTCATCAAATATAAGTCCCCGCGCCCGCGACTCCCATGTCGCTTCAAGGTGAGGGTTAGTATCCAATGTCTATTCCTACCCTTGATTTTATGGACCATTTCATAAAACAAGCATACATGACTATTTGATATCATTTCTTCTAATACGCCATTGTATTCCGTGGTGCTGTACAAGGTAGAAGTACGGGGTAAGACAAGTAAATGCTTATAGTACAACAATGACAACAATGCGTATAAACACACAATATTATGAATAAAATGTAACAGACAAGTGAATTAACACAAATATGCGGGAATACATTAGGAGAGAGGGCACTGCCCTTGTGAGCTTACAATCTAGAGGCAGGGGGCTGTGACACAAAGGATATGTACTAAGCAGGTCCTAAGTGTTCTGAGGGATGATAAGACAGGTAGAATAGGTCAGATGAGAGGCTCTTATGAACAGGTGGGTTATAAGGGTGCTTTTAAAGGGTTTAAGGCAAGGGGAGTGATGAATTGTATGAGGAAGGGCATTTCAGAGGAGTGGAGCAGATGTGAAGTCCTGGAGTCGTGAGTGGGAGGAAGTGATCAATGAAGTGGACAGGAGGAGGTCATGAGCAGAGCAGAGACTGCATCTGGGTTGGTATTTTTGGATTAGTGATGAAATGTATGAGTGGGTTTGGTTGTAGAGAGCCTTGTAGGATAGGATACGTCATTTGAACTGAAATCTTTTCCAGTGGAGTTAATTGATTAAGAGGCAGCAGAGGAAGAGCGAGAGGACAGCAGAGTTGAGGACTGATTGCAGGGGTGTCAGTCTGTTAGCCGGTAGACCACTGAGGAGGGTGTTGCAGTAGTCTAGGTGGGAGATGATTAGGGAATGCACTAAAATTTTAGTGGTATCAGGGCGGAGAAAGGGACGGAAGCGGGCAGTGTTTTTAAGCTGGCTAGTAAATGAATGTGAGGTGTAAATGAAAGAAAGGAGTCCAGGATAACACTGACACAACCTGCTTGAGGGACTGCCATGGTAGAGAGGTCACTGACACATTAATGTTGGAGATGGGAGCAGGATTGGATGCTGGAAAGATGACAAGCTCTGTTTTGTCCATGTTCAGTTTAAAGTGGACCAACACCCAGGATTTCCTGGGTTTTAGTCCACTTCGGTGGGGCACCCCGATCGGGAGTGCCCCGCTGTGTGAAACCCCGCTCCCACGTGACCGCTCCAGCGAATCACCGCCGGCGGACAAGCGAGGTCCGTCGATGGACAAGCGAGCGCGCCCGCCGCCGCCTCCCGCGCGTCACTCTTACAGGGAGTGCGGCCATTCACAAACGTCCAGCGCGGGTGCGCGCCCTGCTAGAGGGACGTGCGGGAGGCGGCCCACGCTGGAACGGGCAGAAGGTAAGGCTTGTGGGCTTCTTGGGGGGTTTCACCCCGCGGGACATCCAGTTTTCGAATGCCCCGCGGGGAGGGATCTGATCGGCCTGGGAATCTTATAGATTCCCGGGCCGATCCCCCCTGGGTGTTGGTCCACTTTAAGAGAGCGAGAGGACATGAATGAAGAGATAGCTGTTAGACAGTCAGGGGCCCGAGATAGGAGGGAGGAGATGTCAGGGCCTGGGAGGTAGATTTGAGTATTTATATTTTGGGATTTGAAAGCAGCTGGACAATGGCCTAGTTTGGGGGTTCCTAACCAGTGACCTGTACCCCAACCTGAGACAAAACACATGGGGATTTTCATCTGGTTGACATACTGGAGTAGCATTAGTGCCTGATTATTCTTCTGCCTCTTTCTTACCTCCCATCTCTTTTTTTCATTCTGGCATTATTTCCACCATTTCCTCTTTATATTCTTCTATTAACTTACTTAGTGGTGTTGCTTGCTTTGAGATGCTTACTTTGCTTTGAGATGTTAGTGATATCCTGGAAATAATACAAACTGGATCTTTATATCTGAAGAATTGACGAATGCAAACAGCCCAAGCTCAAGTTAAGTTAATATTAGAAATGTCAGAATTTCTGACAATTTAATAAATTTCAATCCGCAACCCCCCCCGAAAGTTGGGTTCGTCCAAATCGATTTTACGAATCTCTCACCTCCACAAGGTGTTAACTTCATAAGAAAAAACTAATTTGCAGTCTTGAGTGGCTTCTCAGTGGGCAGATGGAATGCAACGCGTGCGCTGAAGGACAGAGCTCGGTGCCATACGTGTTGCGTCTGCCATTCATCACTACTGGTGAGTAGGGGAAAAGGATTCCCCTTTCCCGTTTGGTGCAGGGAGGAACAGGACAGATTGCTTATCTCTGTGGTTCTATTTGGCAATTTTTATGTATTCCTCCTTGTGTTTAAAAATTAGATCTATATAGTCAGGTGGTACTCGACAAGGCTGAAGACTGACCTGTACCCAAACATGATTTGCTGCCATCTATACTTTACCCAAACCCCATTTGCTGCCAAAACTTCTTAAAAGGGGGACAACTATTTATGTGCATTTGTTGTGTGTTTCATTTGCTTTAAATTGCTGTTTTCTGCATATTTAATATGGTTTTAGTTGACTGACAACCCACACACCACCTAGTTTGCACATGATATCCTTGGAAAATGGAAAATGGTGATGAAAAAGAGATTCGGAATCCCTTATGTAGGTAGGTGAAGGTTAATGTAGGTGTAGGTTAATACTTTTTACAAATTTCACAATCCCAGGTTTTGGTCTGTCCCCTCTATGGGCACCGCGGTTTGGGCTTCCCTGCTGTGTAGAACCCCCTAGGTTGCTGAGCTTACCTCTCCGCTGCGGCCAGAGCAGCAAGCTGGAATCCTAGCCGAACTTGTGAGCAGCATCACTCGGCTCTCTTCAGCTGTGCGTGGCCCCACGCATCCATTCAGTTGTGATACCCGGGGCCGCACACCGCCAAGAAGGGAAGCGAGTGATGCCGACGCCGGACAGCACACGCCGTGGGCTCCAGTAAAAGGTAAGAATATTGGACAACTCATGGGTTCAGGATTCCCCCACAGGAGGGAGTAGGTCTGCCCTGGTGTCTCAGACTCCAGGGTGGGTTTTGGTACACTTTCAAAAGAGCTGCATCAAAAGACACTCAGAAGTTTATAGCTGAAGCTCAAGCTTTTAAAAAAAGCTCTGGGACCAAGAGCTGCTTGGAGCTGGAGTTAATTTTATTTCTAGGCTCCAAAGCAAACCTGTAACTGGAGCTTAATTGCTGAAGTCACTGTGCACTGGAGCCACCAAGAGCATTTAGGCTCCATGAGAAGCTTGGATCTGGAGCATGACCCGCTCTGTTGTAGCTGGCAAACATGGAATGCTGTCAACACAACTGCTGACCCAGCATCATAGACATTTACAATCCATCTTCTGACTCCACTATTTATACATTATAATAAGTTATACATTTTATAGGGAAATCTGGTCTATCTTTCATCAGCCATAGGGAAAGCGCTAGATGTCTACGATGACGCATTATTGAAAGACATTGAAAAATTAAGCCAATAAATAAAAATATTTTGGCAGAATCTGGAAGCATCTCTCAGGGTCACCTGTGCAGTACTGCTAACATACAATTGAATCCGGAGCTTTTCAGGTAGCAGAACATACCCCAGAAATGCATTGACTGATGACTTTAGTGTGAAGAGACTCATTAATTGCAATGAGCAATCCATTGCCGGTGTGTGATTGATATGATCCACCCTTCTAACACTCAGATAATGTAAGTAAATGTCCTACTGATGTCTTTCCACGTAGCCATCCATCAGCTTCTCCACAATGACCTGAACACTTTCACTCCCGTTCTGCGGATTTATAGCATTAAACTAAGTGTTTAAACTTGCTGAGGATATAAATTACAGCCCTGAACATCTAATTTGCTTCCTTGTCTGTTTATCTCAGCAGATGTTTGCACAGTGCAAGGAACAAGACGTATATAAAAAAAAAAGACGAGCTGACATTTTTATACTTTCATTTCAAATCTAACTGCCAGTTCAATAATGCTCAACAATAACACAGATTCCTTTTGTATTCAGGTGTATGTCAGAGCTTTGAGATGAAGCAATGTGTATTTCTGGACCTACAGTACATGGAAAAATCACAAGTATTTGGTGTTCACCACAGACAATTTACCAATTCATTTACTCCTATTCAGACACAAGAACATCTGCAAAGTCAAGGTTTGATGTTGGGCAGTCAGCATTTATCCCTAAAATGTTGGGTTGGCTTCAGTTCTGGGCTCTGTACTGGCCAGTCAAGTTGCCCTACAGTAGACTTTGTGCACAAGGACATTGTCCATGTCCCAGGACCGGCTCCAGGTTTGTGGGGGCCCTTGGGCAAAAGCATCTTAGTCGGCCTCAAAGTAATGTGTCACATGATGTTCCTTTTGAGCTCCGCTGCCATAAATTGGTCATCTTCTGCTGCTGATCACCCTCCAGTCTTTATTGCCTTCTCTATAACCACCAATCGTCCTCTAATCCTTGTTGCATTCCCTACCAAGCATTCATCAGCCCTTACTGTTTGCTCCGCTGCCACTAAGACTCCATCATTGCAGGTAGATGTCACCTGGTTCCCACCACCTTCTGAACTTCCATCAATTGCCCTCCATTCCATGCCACCTTCTCCATCAGCCCCTGTTGCTGAGGCCAGCCGTGAGCAGATCTGCACACAATACCCTGCGCTTGATTGTTCGGGTCCACTGTAAAATAATAACATGGGCAGGTGTGAGCCTGAGTAGGCCCCTGAAGATGCCAGGGGCCCTGGCAATTGCCCAGGTTTGCCCTGTGCTGGCGCCGGCCCCGCGATGTCCCTCTCCTAACATTTGTCACAAACCTCTTTATAATATCATACATAGTATACCATAATGAGATTTCCCTCAAACATTCTGTAGATTCAGGGAGGGAGCTGTAATGTTATACAGGTTGATATATTGAAATTTGACCTGATTATGTCAAGGGAATTGAACCATACAGTCTTGACACCCAACCCAAGAATTGGAAAAGCAGTGTAGGTGATTATGTCAAGGTACTGTGCCTCTGCAGGAAGCAGACACAGGGGACTTAGTCAATGTTTGTCTGTAACACATGACTGGTTAAGTCATCCAAAAACCTCTCTCTGTCAACTTTTTTGGAGGAAGATCTAGACCAGTGCTAGAATGGTGGGAAGGGGGTCTAACAGTTCTCCTAAGCCAAGTTCAGACTGAACTGTCCTTGGGTCAGAGTATATTTATTGCTCTTGGAGCAGGAAGAGGCCTCCTGAGTGTTTGTGTTGGAGAGCTTTTCTGTTTGTACATCCTAGGTGGTAGACTTGTGCCCGGTTTTGAAGCGTGAAGTTTTTCAGTTTAATTTCTTTTTGAGGACCTAGATGGCCATTGTATGCTTGAGCACACATAGGAAATTTTGTGCTCTGCATTTAACCTATCCTTGTAGTGTACACACACACACACACACACAGGGCGATGAGCTGCCATAATTACAACGTCCAGGGAGCAGTTGAGGGGGTAGGTGTCTGGCTCAAGAGCACTTCAGGCATGTGCCAGCCATGAATTGAACCAGCAGCCTTCACAAGGGCACAAGGCCCCTTTCTTAAATCTAGGCCATGACTGTCCCCTAATGGCCCAATGCCAGAAGCTAGAAGGTAATGCGTCATTCTTTTGAGGATACAACTTTCTTTAGTTGCCATTGTTTTATGTAGGGTTGGCTAAAAGGTATTCCTGTCTCCCCTGTCCTAAGGAGCCACTGAGGTATGTCATTCTGTATCACTTATCTGATGGTAGCAAGGACTAGGACTATACTGGACAATAGTGTTACACTGCTGGGAACTTAAAACAGACAAAATGATTAGAAATTATACATTTTAATATGAAAACCAAACTAAATCAAATCAGACATTGCTTGTAAACTGTGGTTCAACAGAAACATTTCAATAAATGAATGAAACTGGCCTGGACAAAAATGATGGTGCCTCTAGAAAATGGAGTTGTCTCAGTAGATTAGAAAAAAAATAAAGACAAATATGCTAAAGGGAAACGCTATAATACCATCTACAAACAGGATGATGTTTCCATTTGTTCAGAAACATAAGGTCTACGGCACTGTTTCTCACCCTGCAGTACACGTACCCCGGTAACTATACAACAGTGTTCCGGGCAAAACTTCAGGGGGTGTCTGACTGGTCTGGTATAATACTTTACAAGCGAAACCTAATCCCTTGCTGCTTTAAAAGTGCCACAAGGCCTGTGGCCTCACTGGTCTATGGGACTGTGACAAAGCTCCCTAGACATGACTGCAGGAGGAAAATTGAAGGCACATTGAATAGATGGATAATACTTCCATAGAGATTAGATGACGTTCTCATTTTGTTTTAGGTCTTTTTTGTTGTCAGTGTCCAAATTGCAAGGATTTAGACCAGGAATGCACAAAACTGCGACCTGCCGTCATTTGCACCCCCGGCACTTCTACCTACCCTTAACCCACCTCTAATCATCTCATCTTTCTGTCTTACCACTTTAGACCTCATCCCAACCTACATCTCCTTTTCCTGATGGACCCTGCCCACTTCTTCCCACCACCTCAGCCTTCCTGACCTCTGCCTCTTTTTTCCACCTTACCTCTGTTTACCTCACCTCAGCCCACTTCCACTTTTTCCTGCCTGATCCCTGCCCACTCTTTCCCACCTCACCCTCTTCCGAGCTCACTTCACCTTTTCCTGCCTGACCCCTTCATCCTCTTGCCACCTTACCTCAGCCCACTCCACCTTTTCCTGTCCGATCCCTGATCACATTTTCCCAGCTTACATTTTCCTGCCTGATTCCTGCCTACTCTTTACCTCAGTCCACTACATCTTCTTCCCACCTTAACCCTGCCCACTTTTCCCAGATCACCTACATTCGAATTCACCTTTTCCTGCCTGATCCCTACCAACTCTTTCCCACCTCACCTACTTCCCAGATCACCCAAGCCCACTTCCACCTTTTCCTGTCCGATCCCTACCCACTTCTTTTCTCCTCACCTCTTCTCATCTCACCTTCTCCTACCTGACCCATTCACCTTCTTCCCACCTTACCTCAGCCCACTCCACCTTTTCCTCACTGATCAATTTTCCCAGCTCACCTCCATTCACTTCACCTTTTCTTACCTGATCCCTTCACCCTCTTCCCAGCTCACCTCAGCCTACTCCACCTTTTCCTGTCCCTGCCCACTTTTTCCCAGCTTACCTCAGCCCAGATCACCTCTGCCCATACTCACCTTTTTATTGTCAATAAAGCAAGATAAACTTAGCACATGCAGGCATAGGTGTGAAACGAGCCAACATTTATAACCTGACCCAAAATGTAACCTTCTCCCTTAATATAAACTCACCAGGTTTTGTCACACATACCTATAACCTGAAATGGCAGATGGAATCTATTTTCCTCACACTAAAGTGCAGTTTGTTTCCAGGCCACTATTTTACGTGTCTCTTAATGTCGGTTTCATTTATCTTTTTCAAAGTGATGGCGTTTACTGTGACATGTAGATTGCAGGCTGTCATGGCGTTCACAGTCACATGACTGATATGGTCATTCACCTTGTTTTGACATTTATTATTCAGCAGCATTTAGAAACTATTTTCAAACAATGTAAGACGAGGGGCCCCCGAATCGCTGCACGCCCCGGGGTTGTTCCGATAACGTCTATGAAAAATAAGCACACAGCCTTATTATAAACGCACAGAATATCACTGGAACATGAAGAACTGCTCAGCAGATGGACGTTATAACCCATCAGTAAAAGTTCAGAAGCAATCAAGAGTTTCTATAAGATTTAGACAAAGCTAGACCCAGGGACAGGAGGTCACTGCACCCACCCCATCTCTACCGGGGTCTCTCAGGCTTAGAGGTGGATTGTATTGGCGTTGTTTTTCTACTTTTACTTTTTCGCTTACACTTTGTGCCAGGAAAGGTCCAGGTCTGGACACCTTAACCCAAGTAAAGTCAAGTCAGCAAATGGCAATCATGTGACTGCTGGCAGCCTTTCAGGTTTGAGGTGCAAGCCACTCAGCTAATCCAATTGATCGCTGGCAGTCATGTGATTGGCAGCTGAATGAGGAAGTAGTAAGGATTGGCTGACTTGACTTTCCTTCCCTTTTAGGAGATACTTACTTTTTCTTGTGGTGTTCTGTCCAATAGGGGCCCAAAACCAGTTACTTGTGTACAGCTTGTGCCAGGTGACATGACGGGTTTTAGCTCTGCAAGAAAAAAGGATGATCTGTTCATCGAGGGGCCACAAACCAGCAGCCCACCTGGCATGAATTTGGGAGGGCGGGTTTAGGTCCACCTGAAACAGTGGTTTACCCTTTTTTTTATAGTGGGAGCTATAATGAACTGCCTAGGTACCTGTGCAACAGACTGTAGTATACACAAATATTAGGGCACAGATTAAAGTGGACCAAAACCCAGGGTTTTGACTATCTTGGGTATTGGTCGGGTGTGCCCCGCTGTGTGAAATCCCCCAGTCAATTCACCTATTCCCGTTCCTACGGCGCATGCGCAGCCGCTTGTCCAATCAGCACGCTGATGGGCGCATCCCCCGCTACCTTCTAACAGGGAGCATGCCCGCACACTTCTAGAGGGATAGCAGGGATGCGTCGTTGGACCAGGGAACAAGGTAACCCTTTGCCTGGAATGTTTAAAGTAACTCTTTCATCTGAGCTTCTGAAAAAAACTGCATAAACATAAACTTCCGAATCGTGTTAATAGTTATGCTTTAACTTTTTTCAAATTAGGCTCCGCCCCCCAGAACATTTGTATAAATGGCCCCAGTTTTTCTGGAGCAGCCTATTCTAGTAAGGGCTTACTTGCCCGTAGTCACGCCCTGAAGCCTCCAATTGTCACCCTGAGCATTCCTGGCAACAGAGTCACTTTAAAGGTTAAAGCTCTCCCCGATTAGCAACATGGTGGACTAAGCTTGCTGTTACCTATAAACTGATTGTTTCTTTAACATCCCAGGTATTCTCATATTGGGGTCGATTCAGAGCCATTCACTTTCATGGTCTACCTTGGGGCTGATTCAGAGCAGTGAAAATTGATACCCGGTAGACAATGAAAGTCAATGGCGGTTTTCTCTCCTAAAGCAAGTGAGAATTCTCACCTGGCTCTGAATAGAGCCCATTATAATGCAGGGAGATGGGGATAACCCCACCAACATCCCAGAAAAAGAAAATAACTAAAGTTCCCCTATTATCTTCACAAAAATACTAAATATATTTTAACATTTTTCCTACAGCTGAAGGATGCCATGTTAGTATGTTACTGTGAAGGGGCAACTTTTAGTTCTTTCGGGGTAAAATTTGGGTATTCTGGAGCATGGTTAGTGGACTGATCAAATCTAGTCTCACTGCAAACTATCCCTGAATACTCGAATTCAGTTTATTTTAAAATATGATTTTTCCTTCCTTGATATTCCACCATGATCTGTGAGTTGTATCATTAAAAAGTGGAAGCACAGCAACTTGGCCAGGAAGGGGCAGGCCACAAAGGTAAAGACAGGGTGGATGAGATGCATTTTGGGGAGGTCCCTTTTCTCTTCCAGCATGATTGGGCCAAAGCAAGCTCGGTGTGCAAGAACTTGACCCAAACTTGGCCCAATTATTCCAACACATTTGTAATGATCGATGAAGATTGTGTATGACCTAACAAATGCTTTTCTTAAGGAATGGGTAAAAAGTAGAGGCTGTTTAAGCCGCAATGAGAAGAGCAACTTCATATTATACCTATGGCTGGTTCTGGGCAAATAATATTTTAAAGGAGCACTTTCACAAAACTGTGTAAAATTAAAGCGGACCAACACCCAGGGGGGATCTATAAGATTTCCGGGCCGATCAGATCCCTCCCTGCGGGGCATCCGAAATCGGGATGTCCCACGGGGTGAAACCCTCCAGGAAGCCCACAAATCCTACCTTTTCCATGTTCCAGCGGCGCATGCACGTCCACCGCCGCCTCCCGCACGTCCCTCTAGCTGGGCGCGCTCCCGGTAAGAGGGACGCGCGGGAGGCGGCGGTGGACACGCTCTGCTTGTCCGTCGCTGGTGATTGGACCAGCGAGTCACGTGGGAGCGGGGTGAGGTGAGTTTTTGGGGCTTTCTGGGGGGGTTTCACACAGCGGGGCACCCCCCGATCGGGGTGCCCCACCGAAGCGGACCAAAACCCAGGATAGTCAAAATCCTGGGTGTTGGTCCACTTTAAAAATCCTTATAAACATGTCAGCTAGTGAGAGGAGGGGTCACTTATACACCCAAACTGAATAAAACTCCCACCAAGCTTGTGGTTTATTCTCTCATGGTAGGAATAAAATTCAGGGGTGACAGAGCCTGTCACCCCAGATGTTCTCTGTCTTTCATTAAAAGAAAGAAAAACAAGCCTGGATGAATATTTCTTGATACCAGGTGTATAAGTGACCCCTCCCCCACGTCCAGCAAATTTATATGGGTTTTTATCATTGGGCCAAATCTATGGGCTGAAAATTTGATTTTAGAACTCATCATAAAAATGTTTTCCTTTAGAACAGGGGTCGACCATCTTCTTATCCCCGAGTCATGGCTTTACAGGTGGTTTCAACCAGGAGACAGACACCTTCAAAAGCTCGTCCTTTCACCATAATACCAGTCAAACGTTTCCAATCATTCTGCAGCAACATCCGACCTGGCTGTGATTAGTGGGACCCTTGTTTTTTTCATGACCTCAAACATACATCCTGGCCACATAGGGGGCTATTTGACCAAGAACAAAAAAGGTGGAGTGCTTTGTGGATTATATGGCCTCCAAAATCACTCAAACTAAATCCAACCGGAGAAAGTATGGGATGAGTTGAGCCACAAAATCTTCAAGCCTGTTAAAAAAAAAATCATTTACTACGTTAGAATGCCAAGAGTATGTAAAGCTGTCAGGGGGCAACTTGGAGGAATCTAAACACATTTTGGTTTGTTTCATTATTCTATAAGTTTTCCTTCTAACATTAATCTACAATTTAGAAAAAAAGACAAGAAAATCCATGGAAAGAAGAGGTATGTGCAAAATATCGGTACTGTATTACCTGGCAGAGTGGGGGAATCCATCAATTTAATAGCAAGTGGTATTATAGAATAGAAGCCATATCACACCTTACAATAGGTATCCTAGAAAAAGAGAAGGGCACTTTCACCATACAAGTTTCCTAAAGGAAAATGATGTGTTACAACTCAAATCCTATGTTACTTATCATACAGCATTAGGGTTTGGCATTGTCTTAGTAATAACTGATGGGATATCCCAAACCAGTGCAGGAAAACAAGGAAGGGCAAAAATGTAGGGTAGCCCTCCCAGATTCAGGGGCCTTTATTTTCACTTTCTTAATTGCAAGAGTAGTTTTGCCTTTTTTATAGTAAGTAACAAAACAAAGGCAGTTTAAATTATTCACATTGATTCTTTTTCAAATTCCCAAATCTTTTTTTCGTGTTTAAACTAAAATATATTTTAATATTTAAGCCAGCTGGTAACTGAAGCAGGGCTATGAACTCTGGAGGAATGTGTGAGATCAAAGCAACACAATACTTTTTATAAAATGAAACTGTCTCCCTGGCAGAGCTGGGTGATGAACGGGCCGCTCTTCACTCGGCATCAAATGTCGGCCTTAACTGGCAGGAACTCGCAGCGCTGCGGAGAACCGGCTGACGGTGCCAAGACATCGGCAAACACACAAACAAAGGCGCTGCGAGGACTGCGTAGACCTGCAGCGGCTTTTTGAGGACCTATGCTGTATGGTGCACGTACCTGCTTGGCAAGATGGACGCTTGGCGAGGGCCCAGCAAGAACCTCTTTTCAAGCCTGGCACAAGGACCTAATCCTGTAATTCAATCTTTTCTCCCCAACAAAAGAAGCTATTTTTATTTTCTGCTCGTCATATTGATAAGCAGACATCTCGTGTACCGGGCTCAGGTGAAATAACATCCTCCTATAAGGACAGACGTTAGGTTTCCTAAAATACACTGCACCACAGTTTTTCCTGGAATACATCCTGTACAGGGATGGTGAAGGCTCCCAGCTTAGGAAAAATAACCTGCTGCCTGGCAGACTCTGCAATCTAAAGGACAGGGGAGCCGTTAAACTGGATAAATCAGCATGATTTGATGAAAACAACTATTCCCCAGCATCTAAAATTAATAGATTTTAAGTTTTTAGTCACTTGCAAAAGTAAAACTAAAAAAAAAGGTTTTCGATGTACAGCCCGAATGGGCTACTTCTGCATGGATAAATGCCACCAGCAGATAGCACCGGTTGTCTTGGGTTGTATAAGATATGCTATTGCTAGTGGGTGTCTAGTGCACTTACAACATGCAGCAGTAAAATAGCATATTACATAAATCTACTAAAAACTCTGCAACAATTTTGGGGTCCTGTACAAGCTAAATTTTGGGGGGCCTGAGCCTCAGGGGTGTAGCTGGAGGAGGCGGAGGTGGCACGTTCCCCTGGGTGCAGCTGGTCAGGGGGCGCCAAAGGGGGTCTTGAGCACACTTGGGGTGTCATTTTGAATCTTTGCCCCCAGGTGCCAGAAAGCCTAGCTACACCATGTCAATTTCCTGCCAGAAAGAAACAGAGAATCTTCACCCTGGTTTCCAAACTTTGTTAGAACCCCTAGATGCCCCCTTAGCATTTCAAAATGTCCTTGCACATGTGCTCTTCTCTCAAGTCACTTGGCTGTAGCAGTTATCCTTTGGACCCCTAAGGCACAATGGGCCCTGGCACTTGCCCAGGTTTGCAGGGTTTTGACACCGGCCATGGTCTGGTGACTCCTCCCTCTTTCCCAATTTTCATTGACAATTAAGACTGCCAAAAGGCATTTAAGGCTCATTATTACTATCTATGCTTGTCTTAGGTGAGAAAGAACTGCAGCCAGGTTACCAATGGAGACCCACATCCAGAAATCTCTGTAGGCTTCCATTTAGCACTACCTCCTTATCCCTCACTTACAGTACTTAATGCAGATCCACATCTGACTCTCCTGAATGCTCCTCCGATAAATTGCTCCAGCTGTGACAGTGTTTGCAACAGCTTCCGGTCCTCCAGGGTAGGAGATGTGATGCACATAATAAGATGGGCTGCTAAGGAACCAACGGCAGTGGGAGTTTTTTTTTTTCATTAGTACCATGGCGATGCCTGGCCTTTTAAGGCAGATCAAAAGGCAAAAAATACTTTTGGTTACCACCCCTATGGAATTCCAATTTGGCAAGTCCCTCTAGTTAATGGTCATTAGGAAGTTGAAATGGGGCTTTAAAATTGAAGTCTAGAAAGATTCTGATTCCTCTAGAAAGATTTTTGGGGCATATATGGCCATTGTATGCTTGCGCACACACAGGAATGTTCCTCTGCATTTAACCCGCCCGTGAAACACGTGACAAACACAAGCAGTGAGTGCACACATGCCCAGAGCGGTGGGCTGCCCAGCTCATGGCACCCAGGAGTAGTTGAGGGATTAGGTTTCTTGCTCAAGTGGACCCTCAAGCTCAGTCATAACCCGGTCAGGAGGCGAACCTTCCACCCTCCAGTCACAAGATTGCTTCCTTTCCTCTAGGCCGCGACTGTCCCTAGAATACCTTGCTGTGCAGCACAGCCCAGGAGGTTAGACACTGGGCAAGCTGGTACCAACCTCTTCATGCTGTGTCTTGTGATGGAATAAAGATGTAGATTTTTGTATTATATTGCTGTTCTGGTGTGGAGATGTGCCAAGTTATACTTAACACTTGCTGGCTGAATTTCTTCTCCTATCAATTACTCATTTAAAGTGGACCAACACCCAGGATTTTGACAATCCTGGGTCTTGGTCCACTTCGGTGGGACACCCCCGATCGGGGTGCCCCGCTGTGTGAAACCCCCCGAAAAACTCACCTCTCCCCGCGCCGACGGACAAGTCGCAGACAAGCGGCTCCTCCGCCGCCTCCCGCGCGCCACTCTTGATGCGCGCGCGCCCGCGCCGGCCATTCACAGACGGCTAAGGTAAGGGGGTTTTGGGGGGGGGGTTCACCCCGCGGGACATCCCGATCTCGGATAGATTCCCGGGCCGATCACCCCTGGGTGACGGTCCACTTTAAACCGGACCTTCAGCATGATTTAATGAAAAGCCCAAACCCTTCAAAAACTATTCCCCAGCATCTAAAATGTATATATTTTACGTTTTTAGCCACTTATTCTTCTTTCCCCCACTAGGCTGCAACTCTGTTCAGGACTCTAGGATACAGGCGCGACCCTCTTGACTCAGAAGCATCATATACTAAAAAGAGGAGGAGGGAGGGAAAGTACAGGGGGCGGGATTATAGCTGTGCTTTGCACAGACAGAGCAAAACTAGAGTCAGGGAAAGGAAAGCAATTCCAGAATGCAGAGCGACACAGTCAGAAGATACTTCCTGTTTGCAGGCTGCCTGATGCTCCATGAGCCGCCATCTTGGATGTTTAAAGGCTCATAACATGCAGTAGATGCAGGTAGGATGATTTTTAATGTGAGCGATCTGTATGTACAGGGTGTGGTAAACATATAAGATAGGCTCTTATTCAGGGTGAAGGTCCACTTTAAGGGGACTTGCCACGTCGTTCAATAACTCTATGTACTGCATGTCACATTGATACAAATGGAAGTCTTCAGTTGGTCCACGGTTGTCTTTGCTCTGGGTGGGTAACAAAAAGTTACTACAGGACATGAGGGCTGATTCAGCACCGTGAGGAAATCTTTCTAATCATTTTTCTTCTTAATGTAATTTAGCACAATTTTTAGCTGTGTTAATTATTTACAAATTTGCACAGCTAAAATGTTGTTTAATGGGACTAAGCAAAACAATTCTCATGGTGCTGAATCAGCCCTATGGTCTCCCAGACAGCAATGAGAAGATCACGCAAACAGCTTTTGGTTAGAAGCACAGAGGATTGTCACTTATTGATGGTTCTCTTTAAAGCCCAGTTCCAGCTATGTTTTTTTTTCTGGTCAGACCCGCAGAAGACAGGAATAACTATCTGTAATCTGTTGCTATTAGCAACTGTACACCAAGATCTACAAGAGAGTCTTGTATACACAACACCACATGCTCAGCAGCAGTGTTCTATGTGTACAGGGCTCACTTCTCTCTTCTTGTTGATCTTGGTGTACAGACTTGGTGTACAGTTGTCAATAGCAACAGTCTCATCTCCAGGTTCCCATCACCCCAGACATTCAGGCAGGCTGATACTGAGTGCTTCCCAGTCTACAGGGAAGCCGGGAATGTGTCCAGCAGGCTGGTCACAGCAGCAGGCATTCTTGAGATCAGCCAATAGGTGATCTCACATATGCCGGGTGGGCATGGGCTAGACAGCGGAAAAATATTTTTTTTACTGGGCCACCGCGGGGGCCAGGAGCATCAACCAAGGTATTTGGGCGGAGAGAGGGCTGGGAAAAAATGGATTTTATGCTTCTTCAAAGCGGACCAACACCTAGGTTATATTTATTTATACAACCCGCATCCCTCACCTTACAGACACTTTGGATGGCTTTGCCATACTGCCTTCTCTCTTTTTCTGAAATCCCATATTGCAGGGTGTTTGATTGGAGCAAAGATTGCTAGAATATATTACAAGGCAGTGCCCAGAAGTTGAACATGCCTTTGTTTAAACTGGGTCCTCTTTCATTACGTATGAAATTCCTGCCTCTAGGGCTGTGATTTGATAATATAGAGTCCAGGAATACAACCCTGAAAAAACCCAATAAGCTTACCAGTAATGGCATTTCCGGTAGTCCTCCAGGACAGCTAGCCAAGTAGCTCCTCCCACCTAAATGAAAGGAAAATACAAACTGTACATCATTAAATATCCCACCCTTTCCTCCTGGACCTCAGTGTTTTAACAGAGAAATCCCAGAAGAAACATGACTAAAACATTATATATATAAAAAAAAAAACAAAATACTTAGCCTGGGTGGGATGTAGGACGTTGTCCTGGAGGACTACCAGAAATGCCATAACCAGTAAGCTAATTGGGGTTTTCCCTATTCGTCCTACAGGGCAGCTAGCCGTAGATAAGCGAGAAATACTAAGTACCGTCCTAATTCAGGGAGGGGAAATAGCCTGTAGAACCTTCCTGACAAATTCCTGTTTCTTGTTGGAAGAAAGATTCACTCTGTACTGCTTCAAAAAAGTGTACAGTGAAGCCCAAGTTTCTGCTCTGCAAAACTCGTGCAGAGAGACTCCTGATCAGTTCGCCCAAGAAGCAGAGACCGCTCTAGCAGAGTGTGCTTGCGGGGATTTCAGGGCTTGCCCACCGGAACCCTTCATAGGCTAGCTGAATGGCTTCTCTAATCCACATGGCGATAGAGGCTTGAAATGCTCTAATAATTTGTTGCTTTTGTTTGCAGGAAAGAATAGATCTCCTCCACAATCCAAATATGTCAAAAGAATGACCCTGGCATCCAGCAGATGCATCCTTTCCTGGTCTTTAAGGTCCTCTGGCTTGAGACCTGGGACCTCCTGGGAAATTTCTAAGAAATTGTTAGTTATAACTCCTCTCTTTCCTATTTTCATCTCTTTTCTTTTTAATGCTAATTCACCATAAAATCCATATATACAAGGCTTCACTAGGACTATGGCATCTAAGGAATAGATATAGTAGCCTAGCAGATAGGGAGGATGGGTGTGACGCCCTAGAGTGGAAGAAGAGAGAAAGCAATTCTACAGGTGATAATCACAGACTTGTATTTCCTCACATATTCACTCCATGGAATCACCAAATCAGATATGAATGGGACCCTCCAAAGCAGTGCCCTTCTTCCAGGGTGGGAATCTCAAGTGTTGACCTTATTCCTCTAACCTCAGGAGCAAGCCATTGCGTAAAAAATGGAGCCTCAGGTGAAGAGCTTACTACCGCTTGTAATACCTTCTGACCAAAAACTGTGTCTCATCACACCAATCGATAAAAACCCCCAGACTCTGTGATAAATTCTTAACAAAGTCTGCTTCTGGGCCCGAATCATTGTCCGGATGACTCTAGCAGATAAGCCTCTTTCTGCCAGGATGGAGGTTTCAATAGCCAGGCCGTTTATGGCAGAACTCAAATTGGGGTGAGGAGATCTGGATCGTCAGGCAGCCAACAGTGGTTGCCTTCCGACATCCTTACTATGTCTGAAAACATTTCTCCTTGGCCAGTGGGGCTCTACCAGGACGATTGGGATCCCCTTGTGAGCTACTTTCTTTAGTACTCAACCCAGGAGTGGAAATGGAGGGAAAGCATAGAGAAGCCTGAATGTTGACCAAGGAAGGGTCAGGGCATCTACTTCTATAGCCGGAGGCCCTCAGATTGGAGGTTCAATGTGTGAGTGTCAGCAGAATTGCTCTGGAAATGAACACCTGTAAAATCAGAACAGGGTGGATCCGCCATAGCAGCAGGAAGCGGTCCCTGAAGCTTCCATAGAGGGAAATACCTCAGAGGGTGGCAGCTGCCTCCTCAATCTGAAAAGTACCACTGCAGCATTGCATTCAAAACAGATGGGGATTGCCTCTGCAGGAACAGAGGACACAGGGCCATACTCTCTGCTAATATACCAGACCCGGACACCCCAGATGCCTCAGTCATGGTGAAGTCAGTCTATTATCCCCGGGGCCTAATAACGTATTTGAGGATTCTCACTCCATGATAATTTGCGCAAAAATTTAAAGAGCTCACTGAACTGCTCCCCTGTGGCTCTCCTCTTTCCTCCACAAGCCAATAAAAAAAAATAACAATTAATACATCGCTTCTTGCCCCACTGCTCCAAAGTGAAAAAGAACAGGCAAAGGGGAATTCTCTTCCCCATAGTCCACACTGCAGGTCACCAGACGAAACCTGCAGCTGTATGTCCCTTTAGAAGGGATCTACCAGCCCTTGGGGGTCCCCTTCACAAAAACTGAAGTGACACAACCTAGCACCCGCAGGACCCTGGTGCCTACCCTAAATTTTACCGCAGATCCAACGCATTGGCCTAACCGACTCCAGGAGGCATAGATGGGTCGGTCCACTAGATCAGTGAGAATGTAAGGGTGCCCGGGCGTGCTCAAGCCCTAGAGCCATGGACTCCCAGTCCCTGCTGACACTAGACACTCCCTGTGCCCTGCACCAGAGCGTGCCCTGGCTCCTGGAGTATAGGACCCCCCTGGAGACTGCCACCGGGACTAGCTCCAGGGAAGAGAATTACCAAGGGGAGTAGATAAAGAGAGGGGGACCCCCTGACTCTGGCAGCAGTGGGTCACCCAGAACTCCACCTGAACCTGTCGGAGAGAGGGGAGGGAGTGCAGAACCTCCCTCTTCCCGGGGAAAAAACAAAAAAATAGGGACGTAGATCCAGCTTGTTTTCAGGGAGGAAATACAAAAACACTGAGGTCCAGGGAATTTAACCATGTCCAGTTTGTGTTTCCTCTTTTAGGTGGCAGGAACTACTCGGCTAGGCAACCTGAAGGACGTTTGAGGAAAATTAGTATATATTTTTCTACTCCCAGGTCAAATACTATAGATTGGCTAATTTAGTTTTGCATCACTGGTGAGTTTTGGTGTGCAGTAATAGGATTATTTACAACTTAATACAGTAGTGGAAGCCATTGAATGTAACCTGACATACCTACGCACATAGGAAAGGACAATATGTAGACTGGGGAAAAGGTCTAGGAAAAGGGAAATGGCTTGTTGGTCAGGTTTACTTCCCAGGTCAAAACCACTGCTTCTCTTTGTATAACAGCAAAGATGCCAAAACTCCCTAAGGTTTAGTGGGCCCTCGTTAGACAGCTTACAGAGCACAGTCAATATTTTGGGGGTTTTCTTATGTGAGCGATGGAACAAATACCGAGGGCTCAAACGTTGGAAGATGTTTTCTGATTGTACTGTAGATTTACAATACCACATAAAATGATGAGCAAGTCTGTACTTTTGTAGGTCATAACTCGCATTGCGACCCCCCTTCAATTTAATTATCCCAAGATTTGCTACTGATGATAAAATATTTAAATTAATATTGGCAGCATTAATATGGGCAGTACAGACCTCGTCATTTATATTCAGAATGCTTCATGTCATTGAGTGGTGGCAAATACCACAATGAGGGATATCACAAAGAACAATTTTAGAGAGGCTTAAAGGAAAAGTCCAATTTGTGGACTTTTCCTGCAGACCAGAAGGGCCAACAAGCAGGAGGCCACCTGCTCCCCTGCCACGGTATGAAGAACTGGGCCAGCGAGAGGGCGTCTCAGTCTGGAGTGCTTCCATTGACTTCAGTGTAGGTATGAGTTTGAGAGCAAAGAGGATCATGTGCTGCCTACAACTAGTAGATAGCACAGAATAATGACATAAGGGTTCTAAGTTTTCTAGTGGAGTTCAAAAAAGCACCTAATCCACAGAAGGGTTAGATGCATCCATTGGCAGTGTACAATGTATTCATGAAAATTAAAAAGACATAGTAAAACCAACTATGCATACTGTGTAGGGTTAGTTAATTCCCACCAATATATATATATATATATATACACATACACACACATATATATGTACTATTGCATGAAGGCCATTATAGAATATTTTTTAAATAGGTTTATTGTATGGCAGTTACAGTACAAATAATTGTTCATCCCTGCAAGGGGGGTGGATGCACATTCCATATAAAAAGGTTCCTAGGGTGCCAAGGCTTCATTTAAAGTTTTAAGTGGAACAATACTGGAGTCAAAGTCTAAAAGACTTTAGGTCAGGCATAAACCCTTCCCTAAGGGGCATCCCTGTGAGAAACTTCCCTAGTTCCAGGATCCCACAGTGGTCATATTGGCTATAAGCAGAGGGCTATGCTTTGCAGTGGCATCCCCTCTATGCATGCTCAGCAGACCTGCTGGTGGTGGTGCACAGAGCAGAGGGAGTGAGGGTTTATTTCCAAATATGACCTCTGCGGTACCCCTGAACCTTGTGGGGTAGGGAAGGGTTCTTGCAAGACTTAAGGCTTTTTAGGTTTTACTGCTGGTGGCACCAGGCTCAGTAAGTAAGTTTCAATTAGGTGCTCCTTGCCCACTGCACAAGTTTAAGCCCTTGTAAAAAGACAGATGAGAATATAGAGGTATTCAATCTCAAATTTTGCTTTTAGCAAAACATGTTAAGGAATCTAGTCATCGGATTTTTGCTTCTTCTTTTTCTTCTTCTTTGGTTGCTCTGTATAATTCTCCTCATTCAGGGTATAAGAATCATGCTGGTTTTCACTTGCATCTGATGTTTCATGGTTTCGTTTGCTTTTCTTTTTCTTCTTTTTTATTTTTTTTCCCTGAGCTAATTCCTCCTCCTGCTCCTCCGTTTTCTCAGCATCATCATTATATTCAGGATGGATACTTTCTTCCCTTTTTTTGCTCTTTGACTTTTTGGTTTTATGCACAGAATTATCTTCTGCGTAAGTATCTTCTACCAGTTCAGCTTCATCTGTGCAGTCTACATCCCTTTTGTCATGTTTCTTCTTTTTACGTTTCTTCTTGGGCTCTTCTGAAGAGCTGTCTGTTCCGTCTGCTATGTCGGCTTCTGTGTTCTGCTCGACAACTTCTGAAATCTTAGATCGGGATTTTTTAAGCTCTGCCATTCGCTTGGCAAAATATTCATTCACTGATAAAGTACTGGTTACTGTATTTCCTGACTCAACTTCATCTGTCTGGCTTGGGCTTTCTATTTCTTCACTTTCCTCGGAGTCAACATCACCTTCCTCCTACCGGAGTAAAAGGAAAAGCACATTAGCATTAAACATATCAAAATTTGCATTTAGAGTATATATCTGAAGATAATGAGCAGTGTTTTCCATTGAGTTAGGACACTTTGTTGTGAAGTGAATAGGTTGAAAAAGAACACAGGTAAACTCAGATATTTGAAATGATAGAATGCATAATTACATAAAAGTCATCTATGTCTTGACTTCCTCTAATCTCCTTAACCAAACTTATGTAAAAATATGATAAATCTGGTTTTATTGCACGGCAGCATGTTCTTGCCTTGCATGCTACTAATGGCCCATTTCCATGGAACAATTTGCAAATGAATAATCGTTTAAGGAAACGCATTCAGACAATAATTGAACAGTGGAAATGCCGGCTGCAATAAAGCGATCAACGAGAATTTGTTCATTGGTTGAGTGTTGTATTGTTTTGACTGCCATACAATTTCTCATTTGCATTACTGTAGACATTCCGAAATAGAAATCGACTGCAAACAGGACTATACAATTACGATCACTCTTAACGAATATTTATCCGACCTATCGTACGCGTCTGAATGCATGAGCGTTTCACGATCATATGCCTTCTCAACGTTCAATTTAGATGTCCATGGAAATAGGCCACAGCCGTTTTCTTAAGATCTGGGAGATCCATAATTGAATCAGTGAATTTATGCTAATTGACTGGTCTGTTAAAAGCCATTGTTCACTGCTCATTGCTCATCTTACAACGCAATAAGATTACAGGGGGCAGTCATGTCCTAGTGGTCAAATGAATTGACTTGTGACCAGAAGGGTTGTTGCTTTTTATTCCTGGCTGGGACATGAAAGAAATGCACTTGAGCACAGCACCTAATCCCCTAAATTCTCTCCGGGCACCATGGATAGGGCAGCGCAGTGCTCCGGCCATGTGTGCACTCACTGTCCCCTATTGTGTTGACTGGTGCATTTCACTTGTGTGCTCACTAGATTGTAGTTTGTCTCACTGCACGGATGGGTAAAATGCAGAGCACAAATTACTTTGTGTGCGCACGCACACATTGCTCATATATGCACATTATTATTATTATTACTACTACATTATTAATTATGTGTCTAATTTTCTAGTCTAGTTCAGCAAATTAAGAATTAGTAAACCAAAGAGTTGACCAACCCATACAGTATGTTGCCCTGGAAAGAAAGCAATGCTTCGATTTTGTGTTCAAAAGTAAAATTCTGAGTGCTCACCCTCTTGAAAAATTTTTTTTTATGATGATCGATCGACTTAGGAAGCAGTAAGATTGAGTCTCCACCCTGTCCAGTGCTGATCTGAGTCTCCAAGATGCAAATGTGGCCCTCTCCAAATCAGCCACAGCAACGCTGCCATGCTGACTCAATCCAATGCAAAGGAGAGGGCATACTAAGACATGGTGCTACAGCGAATGGAGAGGCTGTGATAGTGTCACTGTGACTGATGGTGAGGGCGGCTCTGTGGCTGGCAAGGGCTCAGAATGGCACAGTACAACCTGGGGACTCAATCGCACATTTACAGTAAGTTTCCCACCGCAGCAGTTAGACCAATCAGCTGTGCCGGACACAAGAAGGGTGATTCAGAACAGTATTTTTTTACTCACTTTTTTTTGCAGAAAATGCCTTTTCTCGTGATTTTTTTTCCCTTGGTGCAATTCAGCACGATATTTAGCTGTACAATTTTAAAAAAAATAATGGCGCTATTGTAGCGATAACCTTTATCGCCGTAGGGCTTCCCCACCAGAGACGTCCTTTTCCCAATGGTGAGAGGTGCTGCAGGAATCCCAGAGTCATCCGTGAGGAACCAGGAACAGCCCTTACTAGGGCTAGTGAATTGTAATATAGCGTTTCCCCCAATAAGAGACAGAACTCAGTATTGAGGATGAAGATGAACTTAACTTTATTAGTGCCACCCTGT
The DNA here is from genome assembly GCA_027917425.1 of Gastrophryne carolinensis. NCBI lineage: Eukaryota > Metazoa > Chordata > Amphibia > Anura > Microhylidae > Gastrophryne > Gastrophryne carolinensis. The sequence goes on from CM051237.1 coordinate 64,127,482, forward strand.
GCCTTATATGCAAGGCTCCATGCAAGGGGATCTCCCCCGTGGACCTGATGGAGAACTGCATGACAAACCCACAGACCAATGGGAGCAGGGCACACAATCCCTCAACTCTGCTGGTGACGCAATCAGCAACACAATAGCAGTCTGTAACTCAATCAACAACACAATGGCAGTCTGTAACACAATCAATAACACAATGGCAGTCTGTCTGGGGCATGCTCAAGAAAATGAAAGTAATGGGTCTATGCAAAAACAGTGCCTTTAAAATCCAAAGGCAGAGTCTGTCACAGCTATATTGTATTGATGCAAAAAACCCTAAAAAAAGACATTTCTCAAAAAAAAAAATATGGTGCTGAATCAACCCCAATTATTATTATTATTATTGTTTATTTATATAGCGCCATCATCTTCCGTAGCGCTTTACAAAGTAGTAATTACAGACAGGGTAGAAACATACGGTACATATACTATTTCATATGCAGTTTTACAGAGTTGACAATGGATATTCTGAGTACAAGATACAATAGGGGAGAGAGCCCTGCCCTTGCGAGCTTACAGTCTAAAGGAAGAGGGGTGAAGACGAGGGGGAAGGATCACAAACAGTCAGTATTGAGCTTTGTGGCATGCGCTCTTTAGAAGATTGGTTAGGCCAGATTATATGCTTGTATGTGAGCTTATGGACACACCAGGCCCTAAGTAGATTGCTAGGCACTGCAGGAGTGCCTTGTGCCTTAAAGCAATGCTATACCCATATGTTAACCACTTCCGTAATACTTTATGGCTGGCAATCACAAGATTGCCAGTGACCAATGTGGATTTCCCAATGGGCTTGCAGATCAAACCTGAATGGATCTGTTGGTCACCTGATTAACTGCAATTTGACTTGATGTGACTTGACTATGCATCCTTAAAGCAGAACAAACCCACCAGCAGCTGGCCTGAGGGCATGTAACAAAACCCAGGAAAGTCAAATTCCTGGGTTTTATTCCACTATAAAAGCAGTTCTGATTTGGGGTTTGATGGGAAAGTCCAGCACTGGCCTTTGGTGTCATAATTTGACACAGAAGCCATTAAAAAGCAAGATAAAGTCACTGCTTTGTTCATTCAATCGTAACAACTACTACATTTCTATTAAATGCTTCTAGGGAATACAATACATTGTCGTAATAATTTAATTTTACACATAGCAAAAATTAGCTCATGTTTTAAAGAAAAAAAAATAAATTAGTAAAATCAATTAGTAAGCTCTTCTCTGGTCAAGTAGCCAGAGCCTAGCAGTGTGCAATTTTGGAAATAAAAAACTGATTTTGACATGACTGGAATCTTCCCATGGAACAGATCCATCAAAGTCAAAGTTTCAGTGTTGCAGTCCCATGAGAGACATCATTAAGGAGATATGATATATGGCTTCACTGATAGACTACTGGCCAGATGTCCATCTAAGAGGCAAACTATAAAAGTTTTTACATAAAAAAAAACCCAAATTAGAGCTAAGCTAAAGCAAATAACTGACTTCAGAACTTTCTGGTTAAAAGAACAGCACGTTTTAATTTCAGGCTATTAAAGGAGGTGTATGGAGAAATTGTGTAATATTAAAAATCCATATAAACATGCCGGCTAATGAGGGGAGGGGTCACTTATACACCCGAACTGAATAAAACCCCTGCCAAGCTTGTGGTTTATTCTCATGGTAGGAATACAATCCAGGGGGGACAGGTTCTGTCACCCCGACTTCCTCTTCCTTCCATTAAAAAAAAAAGCCTGGCTGGATATTTCTTGATGCCGGGTGTCATGTGACCTCTCCTCCTGCCATCCAGCATATTTATATGGATTGTTATCATTTGGGCATTTCTTTGCAATAGCGCTCCTTTAATTAATATGAAATAGGGCATCTATAGACACAGCTTCTGTCCGAGGCATCAATACTGCGCTTTAGGAATTGGACCTCCTGAATGGGTAACCTATGGCTTCACAGGACCTGGGTTAACATGCTTTGTGAGGAAAGAAGGGGAGTCACCTTTTTTTCCCTGTTATTAGGCCTCAGGTGGCATAAGGGTCCACTGCTCATATCTGGGGCATCTTGATTTAGGATAAACCCACTGCACAACATTAATAGAAAGCCTAAAAATGGGCAACCGCTGGGTCCGCCATTGCCAGTAGTTAAAGAGGTTCACTTAGTAGGAGTGTATACAGGTTTGGGGGGTGGGGGGGTGGGGGAGTTTTGGTTAAGCAGACTACCAGTCTCTGGAATATGACAAAGATTACTCTTACTTTTACACTAACTCTAAACGGCAAATCTGTAAACTTCAGTCATCATGAATTCTTTAACTAAAAAGAGTCTGCACTCATTCGGACTTATTTTGTGGGTCTGGCCTGTCATATAAAAGAAGAAAAAAACCTTTTGACCCTGGCAGCCGTATCTTCCTAATCTGGTTACATTAGACTTCCCAGACTTCCCTCTATTCATCTGTGACACAGCCGTCCCCTTGTCAGTCAGTGTCTCCAGTACACCCACGCTATTCACTGCAATGAAGGTGGGCAGAGGCCTGGCATGCGCCCATCATTGCAATGAATGAAGTGGGCATGCTACTTAAATCCAATGAAACTGGAAGAAATGTGTGGCCATTTAAATCATCGGGCTCTTTCACATGTATGTGAAATTGTATTTTACCCATGTGTTGGGGGGTAAGTTAGAAACTCACCCCAGCTGTCTTCAGTTCCTTGATGTGCCTTCTTCTTTTCCCCAACATGAAGCCACTGCTTCTTCTATTCAGGCTATCCACTGCTGCCCCCTAGGCATATCAGGTCACCAAGGCAAGGTTGAGGCAGTTGTAGCAGCCAGCAGCTGCCAAGTCAAACTTCCCAAAGTGGTGTTTTTCAAGAACATGTAGCCTGTATTGTCACTCACCACCTGGCAACAGCAGCACAGCATTGCTGTTTAAAACACACAAATGTATACTGTGCTTTGTTCTGTAGCACAGCAAAGGCCCAATGGAAAGTGAACCGGCCTTTAGTCTAACGTTAGACTCACAGTTTTCAGCAGTCCACCATTTTCCCTATCCTCTACAGTAGATCGATAGTTCCGGAGTAATCACTGTTATTATTCAATATGTGGTAATCTGAAGTCATATCTCATTTCAATTTATAAGAAATGGTCGCACCTCAGACAACTAAATGTAGCCACCATTTATACATAGCTGTATATGAATAGCACAGACCACCTGTTCCTTAGAAGCGGCCATTTTCCATCTCAGTGAGTCTTGCCAATCAACAGGCACTCCCCTGTACCAGAAACTGGCAACACCCGTCTCCACTTACTCTTCTGAATTCCACATCTGACAGCTTAATGACTGTAACTGACTACTGATATGAAGTAATGCTCCTGTATGAAGGGTTCTCAGAACAAACATGTTCTTCCTCCCCCTTCGTTATCTTCTTGCTGAGCCAGGTAGCTTTAAAAAGGCGTTTTGATCTTCCAAACAAGAAACCTGTGGTCACCCACTTTTTATGCCGATAAGAAATTTAATAAGCATGGACCAGTGCACACAGAGCCAGCAGGGCATGGAGACAGGCAGGATGGTGCCAGCCCTAGGAAACTATTCAGTCGATGGGGAAGCATTAATCATGTTCAGGTCCTGGTTCATGCCAGAAATATGCCCAGCTACCCCCTGCTGTCAACAGGCTGCCTGCTCACACATCCATAGCAACTTTATCAGACTTTTGGCTTCACTACTGGAATTGTGACTAATTTAATAACAAACAAAATTATATATATTTAATTTATAATATTAATATATATATATATATATATATATATATATATATATATATATATATAAATAAGAGAGAGAGAGAGAGATTGAGAGATTTAAAGTGAGAAAGTTAGATCCATAAATATTTGGACAGAGACATTTTTCTAATTTTGGTTCTGTACATTACCACAATGTATTTTGAACAAAATAATTCAGATAAAGTTAAGTTCAGACTTTCAGTTTTAATTCAGTGGGATGAACAGATTGCATAAAAATGTGAGGAACTAAAGCATGTTTTTAAAAAGACAATCCCTTCATTTCAGGGGCTCAAATTTAATTGGACAAATTAAATAATCGTAAATAAAATGTTAATTTCTAATACTTGGTTGAAAACCCTTGATGGCAATGACTGCCTGAAGTCTTAAAACTCATGGACATCACTTCCTTTTTGAAGAGGAATACCACACAGGAATTTCAATTTCCCATGTGTTGTTCCTCTGTGCAGCGGCATCCTTCCGAATTGATATGCTCCGCTGTGTGTACCCCCCCAGGTCACCCCATTTCACTCACCTTCCTTCAACTCCCACGGCGCAGACTCGGTGCGAGAGCGAGTGCACTGATTGGCTGAGCGGCCATCTTCTATTGGATACCCGTAGACTGAATGTACAGCCTGCACCCCTATTACAAATATAGGTTTTCTTGCAAGAAAGAATTAAGGTTCACTGTCAAAGCAGCAATGCTAACCAGTAGGCCCATGCATGTTCCTGCAAGTTAAGGTACTGAATAAGCCAATTTGTTATGCAATGGTAGCACTGACTGGGTTGGCTCTAAATTACGCTCCCCTTTATTGTAATCTTCCTACTCAGAGAGCGAGAGAATACCCATTGCATTGCAAGTGTGCTTATTCAATTCAGAAAGGCCCACAGGGTTGGCGGGTATCATTCTTTTTAGGGGTGTTGCACGTCTGTCAGTCTGGGCATGTAAGAGGTTTACTGTGTTCCAAGATGGGAAAAAAAAAATAAAATAGGAAAAACATGCTCTGACCCTAAATAAACTCAACTAAATTGACTGTACAATAACTTCTCGCAGTTATTTTTCAGGCACCCACATGCTCTAAAAAGAAAATCTGCCAAAATGCTGCAACAGCCTTACCTCGACTTGGCTGCAAAGATTTTTCAAGAAGAAAAATCACTTCTTTCTCCTAAAAAGAGAACCCTTGCGCAACCTGACTGAGTGTGCTCAGTGTGCTGTACTTTCGAGAAATTTTCTAGTGCGTGTCAAGCCATCAGGAATATATAAATAGCTACCTCCCGTGGGTCAGATAACAATTGTAAAACTAAATTAGGGGACATGTAAAAATTCAAGCAGCACTATTTCACAAAAGAGGACCTCAGGACCATTGCATTCCTCTATTCCCTTGCCATCTTGAACCAAAATGCCCATATGCTTTTGGGCACCATACACCTCCCCCTGAAGGGCATAATATACACACAGTAAGCCCTGTTGCTGTAATATAGTAATTTACGTCACAGAGTGGTGCAGGAACACAAATGGGGCTTATTTTTGCCCTTATTTTCAGTTAATACTTGGCGATTAACAGAGGAAGCACTGCTGTGGGTTATTTGGCTGTGGGTTTGCTTTAAAAACAATATCTATAAACGTGACAGTTTTCGGAAGACCGGTGACCTTTGACTTCTACACTTATTACAGCTAAATGTGCTTCTTAGCATATGAGCAGGATAAACAACACTGGTAAGTAAGAGGTGTAAGGTTCCATAGTGCTGTCAAGACAAACTACAAATACGCAACACAAACATCAATCACGTAAGAGATGCTGGTTGTATGAAGGAAATCGGCAGATTCTCACCTGTTGTGCAAGTCTAAGCATGTCCTGTCAGACGAAGAGCATAAGGTCAACAAAGTTGTTTTATTTGCTGCACTAAACCAGCTGGAGTTCAACTGGTCATCCGGCAAGGTGGTATAGACAGAACCTAGAAAGTGACTACGGCAGTAATCCAAATCTTTGAGTACAGCTCTTAGTGTTAATGGACATCAGTGAATTGTTAAGATGCTTAAACTGTCTGCCTTTAAATACATTTCATAAAGGCTTAAAGTAATGAGTCCTATTGTGCCAAGAACCATTGGCAGTCCATGCCTTCCTAAGACAAAGACATAATGACTTGCAAACATTAATGGTGAGCTTAAATGGATTTACTATATGGATTTATGCAATATTTTATGAATATAGCTTGGACACATTTTGCAGATCTCTAATGTGTACATATATGATTAATACGAGTCCCCCGCCCTACTCTGATGTCTCTGGAAATGCCCAAAAGCGGGCCATGTACTTAGCCCTTGATAAAGAGTTTTCCTGTAACTCCTTGCCCCATGAACATCAAGATTTGAGCCTAGATGTCATCGGGGAAAAAGCATGGAGAGTCTTGATGTTGTGACCCCCGGGGAGTCTTTTTTCTTTAAGGATGAGGTGGGGTGTGGTGGGACGAGTTTGGTAGTGGACAAAAATCGCTATCAAATGTACCTACCAAACAATGAACAATTATGTGAACCGCTAATTAATCTACCAGCACAATTTTTGTTTCTAAGAGGTACTCGGAACACAGACATGTGGAACACATACAGACTACATGCCACAAAAACATTTTTATTACTACATTGAAAATTGATTTAAATTATTGCTTGCACTTCGCCGATAGAAATATCTAAGGGTATTGCAACATGGCTGAGCTATTAGGCAAACTATATCTGCTAAATTGTTCAGCATGATGACTTCAAACTCATATTAACACAAACTTATTAAGTCCGTTAACATAATATAGAGCAAGGACAAAAGGTTTCAAAATTAATAGGCACCCTAAATTCTACTGAAGTAGGAAGTATCTCACTTTAGCTTGTAGCAAAAGAAAAAGGGTCTATATATATTTAATATCCTATCCTGATATCATACAATTTCCACTGTTGCTACACTACCCCAAAAACTCTAACTAGGAACAATACGGAAAAAAATATATAGAATATATATATATATATATATATATATATATATATATATTATAAAATATATAAAATGTATTTATTTACTATGTAAATGTATGTCAAATCTATACCAACAAAAAAAAATATAGCTAGTCTTTATCAACAGCAGTTTCAAGAGTTAAACCATGACCATAACACTGTCTTACAAACATTTGTGAGAAGTTGTACCTGCTTTATAACTGGATTACAAATAGATTATGAGCACTTTAGGTACAAACCACTTAGGGTAGGGTAGTTATTTAGATTTTTAAAAGATTCTTTTAATGCCTCTGTAACTGCATTTAAAAATATAAAAGCCTTTTAATATATTTCGAGCAAAAGCAAAAAAACAAACACAACAGACTATATAAAAAGATGATGGCGGAGGTATATAACAACACTCCACAAGGTTAAATGTGGGACTGGCACAAATAGCTCAAGGCCTCATAGCCATTATATCATATTATTTAATAGTATCAAAATATGGCACACACAGGATGTACAAACAAATTTCATAAACATTAAAAACATATGTGCAATAATAAAACACGGGGGCCCCGCCATGCAGCCACCACAGCCACACTCCCGTCACACTCACTCCCCACCTCTCAGCTGCTGTATAGCCTATGGGTTAATTCTTGTTGATCAACTCCCCCATAGGGGTATTATATTGAACAATCCCGGCGCTGTCACCTCTGGCATCCGTTGGGATCCTAAGATCCTATGTTATATGAGGAAAAGCTTTTGCAACAGTCTCCCGCGGAGGTGTAATTTTATGGCAGTTAAAATGCATAAACAATTTTTTCAACATCTTAATTTCTAACAAAATCATATAAGATATAGATTTGGTTTAAAATTAATTGTATTAAGCTAAATACAAGAACACTGTACACTAATGTAAGAAATGTTCTGTACTTTGAAAGTCAATAATTTTGGGTAATCTACTATATGTTCTCCAAAGGTTTCAAAAAGTCTACATTACAGGATATGGGGACCACTATGTATGGGAAGGCTTGTGCATGGATATTTAAAATTCATATTAAAGTATGTAAAAATACATATAATAAGACATACATATTTCTCCGACATCACCAAGCTTTTCTCATTTTCTCAAAGTGCAGTCTAGTGTTTCAGTTGTGGAAGAGAAGACCACTTAAAACGGTTCTATAATTAGCTAAAAATGTGTATAACATTCATGGAATTTTTTGATTAAACATAACAATTTGGCTTGCATTATGAAATAAGTTTGATACCTGTGTATGTAAACCTACAAGAATCCCCCAGAGAACCACCAATCTTTGTACTCTGAGTGTTCATCTATGACATAGAAGCAGTTTATGAAAACTGAGCAAACTTTGAGCAGTTTATGCAAATTGTTTTAGTAGCATATAAAGTGGACCAAAACTTACCCTGGAGTCTATCAGACTGCAGGGAAGACCTACTTCTTCCTTTGGGGGCATCCCAAACTGGGATGGCCAGGCTCTGTGAAACCCTCCAAGTCGCCCAATTAGCTTACCTCTTCCTCGAGCCCACGACGCATGTGCAACCGGCATCACCCACTTACCTACTCGGCTGTGCGCGGCCCTGCCTGCCGTAAAGCCCAAGGGAGCTCAGTGATACCATGTGCTGCTGGCCGCTAGGAGCATCTTGCATGCTCCCGTCCACCTATTCATGTGAATAGGAGGGAGCACGCGAGATGCGGAGAGCACCAGCGGATGCTGGGGATATCTGGGAGGATGGCGACAGGCATTTGTTGCCGCATTTGTGGAACCGCCGATTTCGGTGGCTGGATTCGGGGAGAAAGTGTCTTTTTCCCTTTTATTACATAAGCAGTAATACTAATAGGAGTGGACAGGGTGGGGGCAAGTTATTTTTTTAGGAAGAGGCTGGAGTGGCCCTTTAATATGCGTGGTGGGAGAATCTGATTGGACGAGTGACTGCGTTTGTGCCGTGGACTCTGCATTCTAAAGGGGGTTTCACACAGCAGGGCACTCCAAACCCAGGGGGAAGGACCAAAACCTTAGTGAAAATCCCAGGTTTTGGTCCATTTTAATTCTTATATTTTACAAGTCTTATCAGAAAGCCCAGTATATCAATTTCTGAATATCTAAATTTGTTTTCCTTACTGAATAGAGATTAGATTAGGCCTCTCTTCACATTATTCACACATAATTTTAAAAGAACCCCATCAAACACGATTATCTATTGCTACCGAGTAATACTGCATCAAGGTTGTATACAAATGATTAATAAAGGTACGTCAAATCTAAATTCAAAAACTTTTTTTTTTTTTTAAACTGTTGGACAAGAACAGTTCCCCTGACTGAATGCTTCATAAGCAGCAACAAAATCAAATGTTTAGATTTACAAAAGTACAATAAAAACATTTGTTTTAATTTTTCCACAAACATTTCTGGAACATTTTTACAGGCGAGGTACATCATTTTTCCAGTAAGGATAGGGGTATTTTTTTGAAAGTTTAGAAACAGCAGCACCCATGGGGCATTTGATGGAACATTTCTGCAGGTGAGGATAATTTCTGAATGGGGTATGCTAAAGAATTTAAATGTAACTGCATAGCCTATGAAGTGTTCAAACTTTCCAAACAATATCAACAAAAACACATGAAGTTAATAGGGGTCATGCTAATTATTCAGTGAAGCTAATTTAACTATAGGTGTGTTTTGGGTGAGAAATTAAAAACTTACATCTGAGTGAACTTTTTCACTATAACACAAAAAAGTACAATTAAAAGTTTTCAATAAAAAATAAAAGTGCACATATAATGGAACATTTTTTCCGGTTGAGGTGAGAATACATTTTTGAAAGTTTTTAAACAGCACCCATGGGGTATGCTAAAGAATTCGCCAAACTAATTGCATAACCCCATGGGGTGCAGTTTTCAAAAAAAAAATTCTCGCTGGAAAAAACGTCTCTCTCACCTGTAAAAATCCCCATCACAGGTACAGAACATTGTGTTAAAGTTTATTCAGTTGTAAGTTTTAGTTCTCATCCAAAGTTAAACTTTCTTCACCAAATAATTAGCATTATAGTTCAAAAATTGGCTTGTACATTATGCCGTGTTAAATAAATAAAAAATCTAATTTCAACAAAGGTTATAAGAGCTTTCTAACATATTAAAAAGTACACATCTCATCCAGTGTTGCTTGTCCTGACTTCGACTTTGCTACCATTCCGCTTTCCTGTAGCAGGAGTTCTAGAGCCAACGGACTAACCAATGACAAAGCGAGAGGGCCATCATTCGACTACTCGCTCAAATAATCACTGCACAACACTAATAAGGAACTCTTCTTGTAACAAGGCAATAAAAATATAATATAACATCAAATGTAAGAATCATTAAGCACAATAATTACAGTTACCTGTATTCTAGAGAGTGTCTTAACCGCAAACCTGGCATCGGTCAGAATAAAGTCACGCGGATAGTTGTGTAAATTTAAGCTCCCGTCTCGACATTGTCTCTTTTGAAAAACAAACTTTTGTAGACTTTTAACCTTGGTGTTTAAAGACTAGACTTTTCTAGACTAAATATAGGTATTCCTCAGGCTATCAACTCATTTTTGTGTTTAAATCAATTACAGGTACTTTCATTTTTTGTGCAACTGCACAGTGACCTCATTTGCTGAGGGCCAAAAAAAGGGTCTAACAAGCTTACCTTTGAATTGTAATTGTGTATTATGAGAAATTGATATTAGTATTGTACAAACTTGCATGAATTCTTTACATTTATTGTGATGCTGCTAAGTGCCCAAATTATAGGTATTTAAAAGATGTAAGTGGCAGCTTATAAGGTAGACTGTCATTAAACACAATACAAGGTATAACAAATAAAATTATGGACACTTTTTAGCCAACAGTACAATGGGTTGGGGGCTTTAGTAAGTGAACTTGATAGATGTGAGCGGTCAAGTCAGCAATTATACGGAGTAAGTTGCAAGACAAGGAAAAGAACCGCAATGACATTCTACGTAAGAAGTATGGGGGACATGATATATGGATGAATAACAAGATATCACTGACAGAATAGAAAAAAAAAAAGTTTAAAAGACAGGAGTCATTAGCCCTGTGGCTTCGCACTGACCTGATTTTTAATAAGCAAACCTAGGTCACGTGATGAAACCTCACATGTACTGCCACGTGAGGAGAGTACGGTATGTACCTCATAATGATGATGGTTCCCTTGCCATAATTTTACATATCTAAAACTAAGGAAAAAATAGGGCTCATCCTCACACCTTCATTAGGGCTTGACAAGCCATCAGCCAAACATTTGGGGTGATGCCATCAACAGGAAGCAGGTGAGTGGAAAACACATTCCATTTTACTGAGTAAGAAACATGAACAAATGTGATGTTTTCATCAGCAAATGAGCAACAAAAAAAAAGACCCCAAGCAGACTCAAGCAGGTGGCAACCCGTTGCAATATGTTGATGGCCTATTTATGATGAAAGAAAAAAAAGACGGCTGCTTCTCCATCACAAATATCTTGTCGAAACTGGAAACAATCAGTATCTTAAGGGGAAAAAAAGGGTTATACTTGCGCAACACCACACAGGTTTAACAGTACAGTGACAAGAGTTAAAGCCCATGTGTAGGGGGACAATTAAGCCTAAAATCACCTTACCTCCAGGACAGCCAACCAAGACAAAATATCTTCCTTTCTTATCTTTTCTCTCCTGGAGAAGGAAATCCCCGCTTAGGCTCCTCCTGACCGTCAATACCAATATAAAAGCATTTAGGGCTCCATTGTGCTTCTTGGAAGACCGTTTAGGGAGCACCCACAAGGGTGTCACTATTTTATAAACACTCACTACACTTTATTTAGGGTGAGATGGGAATATGATTGAGAGAAATAGAAAAAAATTCAGCAGCCAAATAGAGGTTCCTCACAAGCAGCCACCAATCACATTTCAAACTAGCCTTTATTATTAGCTTCTGGCTGCGGAAAAATTATATACCTCCTTATTTTACTTCAGTTTATTGAAGCAGTTTGTCAACTGGCCTCGAGCCTGGAACATTGCTAAACAGCAAATCAAGTCATTCTATATCTATTGGATTTCAGTTTAGCAAATGCCAGCAGGATGGAAACCTCGTATTTTGAGATGGTCCCAACTTTGCCAAAATAAACGTCTCTAGTAACCAAAATTTCCCAAAAATAAATTAAAGTGATTCAGCATTAAAAAAAACAAAAGGGTACTTGGTGTGACTGGTGTTAGTCCTGCGATAATTACATGACTGGATCCAAGCCCCAATGTATCAAACTAAGTCCAGGGCCAATACACAGGGTAGCATTCGACGGCGACGCATGATTGCAACCGTCAAAGAGTATATCAGGCCTCGGGGTGGCACAGTAAGGAGTTAATGATCGCTGGAATAGCACCGATCACCTGCGCATGACTAAAGGTAAGTGCCCCCCTTTTTTATATATATCGCTAAATGACTTGAAAAAACAATATCCTACAAAAAATAATAAAAATCCAAATAAATATGCTAGTTGGCAAAAGGAGGGGTTACCTATACACCCTTGCAAAAAATGATTCCACCCAAGCCTGTTTCTTTCTTTTAATGAAAGGGAGAAGAATTCGGGGTGACAGACTCTGAAGGTACCTTGTGCTTTTATCTGCTCTACTGTAACTGCCTTTCTCCTGAGCCAGCCTGTATTATCCCTTTTTGCTATTGCAGTTCATTACCCACCATGCAATGCTTTGAAAAAATACGTAGAATGGTTAATGTTACAGCTTCCCACAAGCTCGGGAGACAATGGAGCCAACAGATTTCAGTTGGTATGTATAAGTAACTCCTCCTCTCATTACCAGCATGTTGATATGAATTTTTTGAGCAGTTTTGTGATACAGCTCCTTTATAGAGACCATTGGCCCAGTTAGCAAAATGTATTTGCTGGAATTAGACTCTACAACAAAGCCAAAACTTCAGAGTACAATTCAATACCACTGCCCTTAACAGATAGGTCCCAGGGTGGTTTTTTTTTGGTGAGGGGGTTGGGGGAAGTACCGTTTCTCATCTTGCTTATTTTGCACAGAAATGTTTAATAGTTTGTATTGTTTGTGTTTATAAGGTATAGGTCAGGGGTACTTAACCACTTCTTGTAAAGGTCCATTTACAGGCATCTGGTGACAGGTGAAGGTCCGGGCGGGGAGCTGTCACGGGGGGTGGATAGTTAAAAATCAGCGCACTGGGGGCAGGTTGGGGGTGGATTATACCTTGCAATGCCACTTCCCACCCGTGCAGTACTTCATATTGCAATGATAAGTGCCAGGGAGCCATGACACTGGCAGGGAGACTAAGCACTGTATTGCCGCTCAAGTAAAGGTGGCAGCGCTGAGCACGGCAACACAGAAGCAACTAAGTGCAGGGCTGTCAGGGCAGGGGTCCAGAAATCTGGCACTGAGGTTCGCCAGTTGAATATCGCTGGTATAGGTAGAACTTCTACACTCCCAATATTCTTTAATCCAGTTATAAATCAATTAAAGTAATTTAATAAAAAGAATGTCACCCACATGTAAAAAGGTTAGAAGCTAACACATTTAGACTGTGAAAGTATTATTGGCTTAACCCAGCAAACGAATAATGTTTCACCTATTAAGACTGATGGTTTCATTGTGATGTCATGTTCCAGGTCACCAAGTCTTATAATTTCAGGTATGTTTATCTAGAAACTGCTTTTGCGGCAAGTAAGAACTTTACATCGTGCCAAGTGCAAACACACAAGGGAGGCACTGTAATATTTATGGGAGGCCAACATTAACGTTTCAGGTGTCAGCAGTATTAACCAATAATTTGCTTAAACTTGGCACATTATATTCTTGCCACAGCAATAATTCTCATGGGTTTGAATCCCAAAAATGTATCCCTATAATGTTGATGCATGTGTCTGTATGGCTGGTCCTACGTTTTATGAACAAATTTCCCCCTAATTCAAAGTAGTGAAAGAAAAATAAAAATAAAACACCACACAAAAAATGTATTGTTCTAACTTTACAATATACTTACCTCTGCCATCTTCATCAAGTGCCAGGCATCTACCCACAGTTCTGGCGCCTCTGGAGTCCCTTGTCAGCTCCTTTTTTGCCGGAATTTGGAAGGAAGGAGGACGAGCGCATCCCCCTTCCTCTTAGGCTGGCATTTTGTCAGACTCTGCCTGCTCCCCACCAAATGGAGGGGTACTTATACCCCAGGGTGTGGCTTCACAGGAATCACTTAGCGTCAATACTTGTTTAAAGGGAAACCATGGGAAGCACCAAACTAGCATGGCCAGAGGCTGGGCATTTGGTCTCCAAACCACCGGGAACTCAGATCCTATGTCTGGTGTGTTGGCTAGTAGCCTCAAGAGAGGGAGGCTACACTTTTTTTTTTAATGAGCAACAGTACATGGGGCATTCCTATAGCACTCGCTTGTTAAATGCACTTATAATTTGCCCAGTCTTAAAGACTGACTAACTTGTGGATTCTAAGCACAAAATCACATTGCCCAGGCCAGGCCCCCATTTAGGAACTCATACGGTAAAAATTCAAACCTCAATATCTTTTTTTTCAGCAATTTGAGATTGCAAACATTTTAGGACATTGCCAAGTGTAAGCCTATTGTATAGAGCTACTCATATACCCAAGTATCACGTGATGCCTTTTAGTGATACCAGGGGTCATCCTATATAACTAAGAAGCTCCAGTAGCTTGTGTAAACAGCCAATTTTATGATTAGCAATAAGTACAATTGTTCTGGAGAGTGTTGTAGATTAATACTTTTTCAAAATACACACTCTTTCTAGTTCAATAGTATTCGATTTGATAGTAAAAAAAGTGTTTACTAGTGTGAATCACAAATCATGCATGAATATGGATGAATGTATGTATGATCAAAAAACTATGATTCACTTCCTTTAATAACAAAGCAAGAGATAGAGAGATAGAAAAAAAAATACATTCCACAGAAATTGATCAGTTGCTGGATCCGAATAATAAACAGAAAGGAGTTTCCCCTTTCCTAAATTGTTCTTAGTACACAACATTGTTAACCAGGTAAAGAATATATATATATATATATATATATATAAATATATATATATATATATATATATATATATATATATATATATATACATACAGAGAACTTAAAGCTAGTTTTGGATTTTCTTAAAACCCATGTCCAGAAACATTATTTTACTATCATCTCCCACCCAAATACACCAGATGCCCAGATCCCAAAGTGTTAATGCTGGTTTAGCTGATGTTGAGAAAGGTAGTCTGTGGTATGAAATTACATAACTGAGTCTTGCTGCTTCAACGAAGTCTGGAGAACAGCATCTTCAGAAGGCAAATGGGGAGGAGGGGGGGGGGGATTTGTCAGGCTTTAAAATCTAATGTTACTTTACCACTACAGGAATTAAACTGGACCAGGCTTTGTTTTTTGTATGATCCTCTTCCCCATTTTATGCGCACTCCTGACAGCCGACTTTCAGGGCTAAATGTATTTTAAAAAACGGTGGATCCCGCCTAGCGCAGCTCAAGTGGGGATGTATGTGCAAATTCCGGCTGTGGGGCATGCTAAATTAGGATGTCCTCTAGGAAACCTACTATAGACTTTTTGTCAAGTTTAAAGGATGAGGACTCAGATCACTGACCCTATAAATTGCTTTAAGATACAGACCACAGAAAGTACAGGTTACATGCCAACAAAGAAAACAAAATGGGAGGAGAACTATTTAATTGAAACATCCCTGGGGCTTAATAAAGTATGCAGCTAGATTCCCATCCCTCTTATCTAAAGTAATAATAAAGGCCCAAGAGAGAAGGGAGAGGTGACCCTTAGCGTATACCACAGTACCTACAGTATGTATCCCCTCACAGGATGTTCCTGATGGGCCTTTCAGCTAATTGCATGTGTCCTAAGTGTGGCATGGGATCGGTTGACTTATCTTTTCCAGGAACGTCCACAGATTAAAACATTTTGGAGGCGGGTGGTAGCATACAGTTTGAACTTCCTCTTGAATGACTTACCTTACAAGAGTGAGCAATCCTAGACATACGGCCATCAGAAATACAAAGAACCTTCAAGGACTATTATTCCCACTATTAGCAGTGGGAAAGTGAATTTTACAGCAAGTAATTTGTCCAGGAACCCCCTTCATTGAATATGTTTCAGACCAAAATGCAACACCTACATACTGATTGAAGAGAGGATAGGCAGATTTTTTTACACATGGGAAAGTTATATTGACACTTTCCTATGGGACCTCATAACTCAAATGATTTCCTCTTTCGGACAGATTGAATGGTATTCACTAGGTTGACGGGAAGAAATCCCCCAATTTAATTGCTTGATCATTGCTAGTAGATGTGAAGGAACTGTCTGAGATTGTGGAATGAAAAGGTGTACGGTGGCGGTAATACATGACCCATTTTTTTAGCTTTTGGGAGCACTAACTAGAGCTGGTGCAAACAATATTAGTTCAGCAATCAAACAAAAAAAAGGAAAAACCACACAATTAAGGTCAGCTTCAAGATAGGTGTGGCAACCTCAAAAAAAGAGAATCCACTGTATTTTATGAAAGCATGTACTAAAACTAGTGTTTTTACAATATGAATGGTGTGCACATCTCATACTACATTATAAAGCACTAGAGCTGGTAAAATGGATGTGGACACTGAGTTCTTTTAATTATGTTGTTTTCTTTATTCCCAATTTATCTTATTACATTGAAGATAAATATGAACACAAACAAGTGATGTGACAACTGATATTAGTTGATTAATAAATTGTAAAAGACTGAGGCTTTGATGAACCATCAGCATACATCATCAATGTATGAGCGCTTTGAAAATGACGTTATATTATTATTTAAAACATTGTACTGAAAGGTGTGTCTGTAAACTTGTGCCTCTAATAAAAATCTATGAAAATAAATTGAAGCATCCCATCTAATGTAGGTCTGGAAACCCCAACCTTCATTTAGGCCACTCATTTCATTGAAATGGAGAATGGTGATCATTTTTTGCTGCTATGAAATATAGGCAAATATATTTCTGGCAATACAAACTTCAAACATACATACATGCGATAAAGGTTAGAGCAAGTCAAAAATTATTTGCTTGGTTGATAATAGGGTTTATATATTCATTAACAAGACATGGCAAATAGACACCTTAAGAATAAATATTCCAACTGACAAAGAACAATGTGTGATTCTACTGCATTTTCATTAACGTACCAGATAAGTTATAACAGATCTAGAGTGCCGTTGGAATAACATGGCAGAATCAGAATAGAAAAGTTAATCCTAGAAGGCGTCAGACTTTGCACATAGAGATCACTTGCCACAACGGCTGTGTAAACAAAGATGCTATTAGCATGTCATTGCTGTGCTCGCCCCTTATATTATAGTGGTGTATTTGTGACTGGGAGCGAGTACTCAAAAATTATAAATAAAGCAAAGCTCATGGATAACCATTTATAAAGGGACATAGGGAGACCATAGAGAATTCCCAGCTGGTTATACTGGTTTGCTTAGCGTTTCTTACACATCATTCCAATTCCCGCCTAGCTAGTCTTCCCGTATCTGACCCCACAGTACTTCCCCAGTCAAGAGACTCCAGACCATGTTCTGACTCCAGAGCTATAACCTCAGCATCCCGGCTATTGATTTGCCATAGATTTTTCAGGGAAGGTAAAATCCTGGGAGTATTTTTGGACCCAAACCGCCACTGATTACTCAGCATTGGCCACTACTGCTGGTCAATCTCATATAAACCTTGTAACAGTCACGATGTCACTGTTAGGGGCAGTTATGGCCTAGAGGTAGGGAAACAGGCCTGTGACCGGAAGGTTCCATCCCCAACCATGGGACATGACTGAAGTCCCCTTGAGCAATGCACCTAACCCCCAATTGCTCCCCGGGAGGCGAGTTTATGGCAACCCATTGCTCAGGGCACATGTGCACTTCACTGTCCCTTAGATTTAATTCACTTGTGTATTGTCACTCACATGGTGTTTATTCACTGGTGTGTACACGGAGTTGTGTTGTTCACAGTGCACAGATGGGTAAAATGCAGAGAAAGAACTTCAGTGTGCACAATGGCAACTACTGCACTATTATTATCACTATTTTACTACCAAGACATTATCGTTTTATTAAAGCTCACAGAGATGTTTAAATCATGTTTTACCTTTGAGAATTCTAGCAATGCATGGTAATTGGAGTCGGTTCTTAACTGTCACGGTGCCTATTATACAACAGATTACGGTTCAAAAACAAAAACTTTTTTTTTATTAAAAGGAAGTTTTAGGTTTGGTTCTCAGGTTGTACAAGACCTTAATCAAAGTGTGATAACATCAAATTTAAAACATGGAAATCCATTGTACCTCTTATTACACTGGGACAACACTGTCAAATAATTTATTATTGCTCTGGAAACCTAATGATATATACACGATTCATGTTTGCCTCAGTCTCAGACATGGAAGTTCAATGGGCACTTTAGGCTACATTATAATAACTCAATACAAATATACAAAAAAAGGAAGGCATTTGTGTTAACTTAAAATTGTGTCTTTAATGAATACATTAATTTTTGATAAAAGATTACAAATATTTAAAACACCCCAAAACCTGATGGAGGTCTAAAGAATAAGTTAACCACATCAAATTCCTTTTCCCCCAGCTATTTCCAAAGCATGTGACTTTGTATGATCCCGGTGAAAAATATAAAAGATCTTTCAATAGATTTAAAAGGATTTCAATTGATATCCTTAAAAAAACATTTTTTGAGTATGTTATACAAAACAAATGCTGACAGACACATTTTAAAGAGCATTACTAGTCTTCGGAAGCTGGAGCATACAGATGCTGAGAGCGGTTAGCAGCCTACAGTAACTGGTGCACAGTAATAACATGTAATTGGTGTCAGTCAAAAACAAAAAAGAAATTTACTTATGACTTATAATGAATGGAATGCTTCGTAACCTGTGGCTATAAGGTATTAAAAAGAGCACTAAAAGATGTATACAATTAAGACCGCCTGCATTATTGCAGTCAATTCACCAGGGTCAGAAGACCAAAGTGGTTATCTTACGGCAAGCCTTTTATCAGCGCTAAGACACGCAGATGGTTGCCCCCCGCATACGAAGGAGTTAAGGAAGTCACGTTGAAGGTACGCGTGACTTAGATCCTTGATTTCTGTCCTTGTACACGTGAATGACAAAGTTTGGCACCATTCACTGAGCCACAAAAAGTATTTCCGGATATCACTAATGGAGGCATTTCAAGACAGTCGTCTGTGCAGTCATCAATGACCTATTTACCAGGACTGGACTTCGGATGCTAACATTCTGCAAGGCCAAGAAGGGTTTCCATCACCTTACTCACTATTTCGGAATTACCTAAATTCCAGACGAAGAACGCGATAAACATTCTCATTAAAAAATGCTCTATGTGACATCACTGTCAGTGTATGTAGCGGAATCTATTTTGTGACTGCGTCTCAACTATGAGCCATACGGCAATGTGCAGTTTATGGGTTTAAAGCCACCATCTTCTACAGGAGACGCCAAATATCACATCCGAAAAAGCTGTAATGCTTGAAGCCTTATGGTCTTAAATGTTAAATGGAAGAAAAAAAGTATAAATTGAAGCTAGGAAAAGCCCAGTGACTGGAAGAGGAACATTACTAGAACACTCTACTTAGAATTTGTATATACACAAAAGTCTCCAATTACACCACAAGCTCATCTCACTCATCGGGGCAGTGATATATTTAAAGGAAAACTCCTTTTGTCAGGTTTTTGGTGTTCTGCCTTACTGTTTTCTCCTTCTGGAATGTAAAACATACATTTGTCTTAGGATTGTATTCCCCAGATCTGTGATTTATTTATCAGCATGATGTTTCCATGTTTCTTCCTCCGACCCTATCTTGGTAAAACAGGAGTGGCCTTCTTGCTCTATAGTAAAACTCTCAGTATCCTTTCTGACTACAACTCCCACAATCTGTCCACTGTAGAAGGTGAACTCATTAGAAGCTCTGGCTAAATCACACAGCAGCAATCATATCTCCAGCAGAGAATTCTGCCAGTAACCTTTTTAGCTACAGAAAGTCAACATGGTTTATTGGTGGATATTTTTGTGTACCAAAATGATGTCCTGCAGACCTATACCCCAACCTGATCTGCTGCACCCAAGTGTGATTTGCACCATCAAAAAATTGTCCAATTTTTTGTGAGATTCATTCACTTTAAATATCCGTGTGTTTTTTTCTGATTATGGTTTTAGGAGACTTATTATGCTCATGCATCATCATCATCAGGGGTAGAATGGCCATATATATAAGCCCTCTGTACCCAGGCTCACTGTACCCACAAGAGAGGGAACCCCAGCGCCCCAATGCTATAGCCCTGGCATCATGGTTGGGGGGGCCTCAGAAAGGATGTCTCCGGCTGGCCAGGGGCTGGTAAAATCCAAGGCTGATTTTTGGCCCCAGTCCACCACTGAGCATCATCCAAGTGGTACTTGATATAATCCCAAAATGGGTACTTGGGACCCCTGATATATATTCATAGAAAGCCCTGGAAATTCCCTCAAAAATCACAGTTAAACTGTCCAATCTACCAAAATAAAAAAACTCTGTTTCAACATTTGTCCTCCCAGTTCATCACTCCAAACTCCAGCACTCTGAATATCAGGCGATCACAAGATTAAGGTCAATAAATGTCCAACTCCGGCCATCAGTCACGGTGACAATAGAACACCCACTACACTCATTGCAATGGTGTCTCCATGATGATAAAAGTCCACCCCAGCCATCAATCATTATGATACAAGAATATCCATTACATACATTGAAATTGAGGGGTTTATCGTGCCCTGGATCAGGTTTAATCCAGAGCACCAAAGTAAGATCAATCAACCGCAGGGGGAAAAAAATACAATTCTGTGAAACTCACATGTAGAATTGTTTTTGTACACATCCAGTCCAGGCCGTCCCAATATCTCACGATTGGGTGTTCGCCCCCAGGGGGCGCTTGACTGCAAGATCAAAGATGTAGCTCCTCCCGGCCACCTATAAAGGCAGGTGTCCCTCTATCATTCCCCAGTGGTTTAAATGCAGTATTCCACAAAAAGAGGGCAGGCCGGGAGGCCTAAGAAATCACGTTACTTCACATAGCTTTAGTTTGTACTCTAAGTAAACAACTAGAAAAACCAGTGTCCTATGAACAAAAATGGCTTATAAGACATAATGAACACAAGGGCAGGGTGGGACGGCCTGGACTGGATGGATACAAAAACAATTCTACAGGTGAGTTTCACAGAATTGTATTTTTCCCTACATCCAGTCCAGGCCGTCCCAATATCTCACGATTGGGACATCCAAAAGCAGTGTCCATATGGGCGGGATCCCCAGTGCGGAACAGCATGTAGTTCATTTCACTACAGCCTGAAGCACCTTGAGGCCCTGACATCCACCTTGTAAAACTTGGTAAAGGTATGAACTGAAGACCAAGTGGCAGCCTTACAAACTTGTTCCACCGATGCCTGGTGCTGAAAAGCCCAAGAGGCACCAATAGCTCTGGTAGAATGAGCTGCGATCCGAAAAGGTGGTTCCTTCCCCCTGGCAAAATATGCTTGTATCACCGCCTGTCTGATCCACTTACTGAGAGTGGACTTGGCTGGTGGCAATCCCTTCCTAGGACCCTCTGTTAGGACAATGAGCAAATCCGATTTCCTGAAGGATTCGGTCGCAGCCAGGTAACACTTTATGGCTCGGACCACATCCAAGGCATGAAGGGTTCGAACTTTGGAATTAGCCGGTGCCGGACACAAGGAAGGTAAGACAACATCCTCATTAAGGTGAAAGGGAGAAACAACCTTAGGTAAGAAATCGGGTTTGAAGTGAAAAACCACCTTATCCCTGTGCAGCTCAAAGTAGGGTGGTTTCATACAAAGCGCGGCCAGCTCAGATACACGACGCACCGAGGTGATTGCTACCAGGAAGACCACTTTGAGAGTCAATATAGACAATGCAACATTGCTCAATGGCTCGAAGGGAGGACCCTGGAGAGCAGATAGTACTAAGTTCAAGTCCCACACCGGTAATACTGACTTACGCGGTGGTCGGACATGGTTCACTCCCTGGAAAAAAAAAGTCTTGATCAACTTATGGTTGGCAATGGATCTCTGGAAAAAGATGGCTAAAGCCGAGACCTGACCCTTGATGGTTCTCAGCTGGAGACCAAAGTCTAAGCCGTGTTGTAATAACTCCAGAATCCTAGAAGTAGCAAATTTTCGGCAAGGAAGGCTCCTGGCCCCGCACCAAGCAATATAGGCCCGCCAAACTCTGTAGTATATCATGGAAGAAGATTTCTTCCATGCTGGAATCATAGTATGCACAACCGTGGCCGACAACCCCTTCTCCGTCAGGATAGAGGTTTCAATAGCCAAGCCGTCAAAGCCAGCATCCGTAAATTGGGGTGCCACAGCGACCCCTGTGTGAGAAGCCCCGGGTCGTCAGGCATGATGTAGTGATCTACTGACATCTGGACAATGTCTGCAAACCAACTCCTTCTCGGCCAGCGAGGAGCCACCAGGATGGTTGGTACCCCTTCCTGGGCTATCTTGCGCAGCACTCTGCCCAGGAGCAGAAACGGAGGGAATGCATACAGAAATTTGAACTCCGTCCAAGGAATCGCCAGAGCGTCTGTTGCAATGGCCAGAGGATCTCTGGAGAGGGACATGAAACCTGGAAGCTTGTGACTGTGTCTGGACACAAACAGATCCACGTCCGGCTGGCCCCAGCGGAGACACAGGGCCTGAAAGGTCTCGCTGCTGAGGGACCATTCCCTCAGGCGCAGGAAACTCCTGCTCAGGGAGTCTGCCTCCTGGTTCTCCACCCCAGGGATGTAGACCGCCTGGATGCAGGTAACATCCTACTCTGCCCAGGCCAGAATCTGTGTTACCTCCTTGAGGGATCTCTTGCTCCGAGTCCCGCCCTGTTGGTTGATGTAGGCTACAGCAGTCCGATTGTCCGAGCAAACCTGAAATCGCACAGCCTCTTAAATGGGGAGTCAAGTGTAGAAGAACCAACTGGATTGCTCTCAGCTCCAAGAAATTTATGGGTAAATGGTTCTCTTGCGGACCCCACTGACCCTGGATCTTCTGGGTCTGCCAAACGCCTCCCCAGCCTGTCAGACTGGCATCCGTGGTAACTATCTCCCAATGAGGAGTCAGAAAGGACTTGCCCACCAGCAGGAGTCCAACCACCACAAGAGGGACTGCCTGGCCAGAGGGGACAGCAAAAAGCCTTGTTCCAGTGATTCCTGCGCCCGAGTCCAGCTGGTCAGCAGGTTCAATTGTAGAGGTCTCACGTGAAATTGGGCGAAGGGTACTGCCTCAAAGCATGACACCATTAGTCCCACCAATCTCATCCCCAGACGTACCGACGGCCGCTGACAAGACAGCAAGGCCTGCACTTGCGTCTGGAGACCCAAAACCTTCTGCTGTAGTAGAAAAACCTTGACCTGAGCGGTGTCTATCGTCATTCCCATGAAGGATCTCACTGTTGGAGTGATGAACGGCTTAGGGTAATTGATTACCCAACCGAAGGCTTCCAGGTTGACAGCACCGTCCGAGTATCGCTCTCGGCCTGCAGAAGGGACCGGGCCGAAATCATCAAATCGTCCAGATAGGGTACGGATACCCTGACTCCTCAGAATAGCTATGATGGCCGCCAGCACCTTGGTGAACACACGGGGGGCTGAGGATATTCCAAATGGAAGCACTACAAACTGGTAATGTTGTTCCTCCAGTGCAAACCTCAGGAACTTCTGATGTCCCTGAAAAATCGAGATGTGCAGATAAGAGTCCCTGATGTCTATCGTGGTCATGAAGCGATCTCACCGCCAACCGCAACGTTTCCATGCAGGAAATGTCTGACTCTTACAAACCTGTTGAGACCCTTCAGGTCCAGGATTGGCCGTAGCGTTCCGTACTTCTTGGGAACCGTGAACAGATTGGAATAGAATCCCCGACCCTGTTTCTGCAGGGATACAGGGCAAATCACACCTATCCGCAGGCGATTGGCGCAGAGCAACAAGCAAGGCCGAAATCCTGGCACCAAGCCTGACCACATCATCCATTGCAGTAACAACAAAGCCAATAAAATCCAAGCAAGCCTTGAGTTCCTAATACTCCTCAGCCCGCTTGCGAGCCTGAGCTCTAGCCACAAGGTGTCTCACCTTTCTCCTGTTAGCTAATGAGACGATTGTCGAGGCACACGCATGGCAAACCAGCTGATCCATGTGCTTGTCTGCACGGTCACGTAAGGAAGCATTGTCAGGCGACGGCATAACATTAGTGTTGGACAAGCCTGACACGGGAGGATCCACCTCGGGAAGGTGACACCATAACTGAACCAACTCATTAGAGAAGGGGTACCCCCTATCCAGGCCCTTAGGGACCGACGGTAACTTGTTGAGCCTTTCCCATTCCTTAAGGATCATGTAAGAAAAATGAGGCTGCTCCAGGAAGACACGTCTTTGCCTCTCAGGCCGGAATAAATCACCCTGCTTCCTCTTAGCCGCTCTGGGAGGAAAAATGTGTAGGGTATCAAACACGGAGGAGAGCAAATTCCCCATATCATCCGGGAGACAAGAATCCTCGTCCGAGGAGGAACCAGAGATACTGTCACCGCCAGCGGAATATTCCACCATTAAACGTGAATCATCTGGCAACTCGCCTTCCTACGCAGAACCCAAGCAATCAAACAGATCGTTATCCGAGTAAATCAGCTCCAGATGCAGTTTCTTACTCGAGGCTTTCTTAGGGTCTGTCAACGAGATCTGTCTCTCGAGACTGGCCAGCCTATGCGCAAAATCAGTATGAGACCCCTTGCTGGCTCCACCTTCGCTAGGGGCTGAATGCAGCAGCGGAGGGTCCGGAGAGGTAGATGGTAATAGAGGGCTAGGGTCAGGGACGACGGCCCGCTCATGGTCCAAAATAATGCCTCTAGTGCAAGTGGTACAAACAGTGCTGAATCTGCCCAGAGGATTCCTTCTGCACAAAGGGCAGAGCCTGTCCTGCACAAAGGGCAGAGCCTGTCCTGCAGACAGTGAGGAGCGCCAGTAAAATCACACCAACCGCAGTGAATACACAGATAATAAAGCTTGTGGGCAGGGAGGGATACATACAAGAAATATATATATAAAGTGGTTCCCTCTTAGGCTTACCATAAGCCTGTGGCCGGCTACCTTTTAGAATAAGGTCTGCGGCCCAGAGCATGAGCTCTGCCGAACGCCACAGACCCCGGCGTTCACCCTACCGTCACGGATCCCGTAGCAGCCAAGGGCTCGGAGGCAGGATTGGGTCAGAAGGGATCCATGGAAACAGAGTCCGCAGCGGGCTAGGTGGCCCCTCTCTGCTGCCAATATCTGAGAGTGCCAACGATCTTATGCAGCCAAACTGCAAGTTGAACGACTGGGGAATGATAGAGGGACAGCTGCCTTTATAGGGGGCCAAGGAAATACATCTTTGATCTTGCAGTCAAGCACCCCCTAGAGGCGAACACCTAATCGTGAGATATTGGGACGGCCTGGACTGGATTTAGGGAAAAAGGTGTATAGCATTTGTTTCGTTGGTAGCCTGGGCAGTCCCTCCCAAATGTTTTTTACATGCTTAAAAAGACAGCATGCAACTTTATATTATTTTCAGTTTTGACTTTGACTTCTTGTTTTAAAAATGTCTATTCAAAGAGAAACATCAGACCTTTTCCTATGAAACCAAGGCATGATATCAAGCTGGGATGCTGTGTATTAATGGTAAACATCATACGAGGTTTAGAAGATAATCAAGATGAAAATACACTCGCTTATATAATATTCCATTGCTGCCTCGCTTATCAATATTACATAGTGTATCTCCCAGCATACTACAGAGAACACTCCACAACTCAAATGAGAGCTGTGCAGCTGTTGGAATTCTTTTCTGTGACTGGCCTTAGCCTTGGGGATGCAGTTTAACACAGGCAGAAGTTGTGCTGGAGAATATGGGTTAAAGCACAATAGTAAAGGTAAAGATCAAAGGGATTATTAAGTGCTCCCGGTACTTCACAATATTCATAACAATGTTTAGATGAAAGGATTAATTTTACTTCTGAAGTGCTTTACAGTAGCTGAAAGTCATTGATTTAACCTGCTGCCCAATGGCTTAGCTGATCTGATACTGTAAAGGCAAAAACCTGTAATATACAAGTAATTGGTTCAAGTATCGCCAAAGGGAAAAATCAGACTCAGTCAAGTTTCAAACAAGTTCCAAGAGACAAAAAAATGATCTTGGGTATTTTGTGTGTTAACTTTTTTGGGACAGATCAGAAGATTTTTTTACTTGTAAGCTTTTATTGAAGAGACAATTATTACAGACAATCTTCAACAATAAAATACAATACGGAAATGTCAACAACAGGCAGAGGGGTTACCCCTGATTCAAGTCAAATTATCTGAAAATAGCTATAGTGCTGGGCAAGATTGCCCAGGAGCACCTGTTACCGTCCTACGTCACAATAAAGTCATTACACTTTAGCAATCCGCACTAGTTGTACATAATACAATAACTAAGCATCTTGTCTGCATTGCATGCCTCCTTGTTTCATTCACATAGAAACTTTCTGATGTCATGCAAGATATGCGAATGGAAAAATTACAAACACAAAAACAAAAGTACCCTGTAAAAGTTACGACTTAAGTTATCACTTAAAGCGGACCTTCACCCTGAATAAGAGCATATATTATATATTTCCCACACCCTGTACGTACAGATTGCTCACATTAAAAATCATCCTACCTGCATCTACTGCATGTTATGAGCCTTTAAACATCCAAGATGGCGGCTCATGGAGCATCAGGCAGCCTGCAAACAGGAAGTGTCTTCTGACTGTGCAGCTCTGCATTCTGGGATTGCTGTCCTTTCCCTGGCCTCAGCTCTGCCCTGTCTGTGCAAAGCACAGCTATAACCCAGCCCTCTGTACTTTATCCCACTCTTCTCTCATCAATATGCGTGATGCTTTTGAGTCAATATGGTGGCGCCCGTATCCTAGAGTCCTGAACAGAGTTGCAGCCTAGTGGGGGAAAGAATAATAAGTGACTAAAAACTTAAAATATATTAATTTTAGATGCCAGGGAATAGTTTTTTAAGGGTTTGGGCTTTTCATTAAATGATGCTGAAGGTCCGGTTTGAACAAGACCTTCAGTATCATTTCATGAAAAACCCACTGCATGTGAGCTTACCATAAGTTGGCATGTGTGGAACCCAGTTTTCTGTAGGGCCTTGTACTCTAGCATGGTCTTGTACTCTGCCATATAC
Organism: Gastrophryne carolinensis; assembly: GCA_027917425.1. Classification (NCBI taxonomy): domain Eukaryota; kingdom Metazoa; phylum Chordata; class Amphibia; order Anura; family Microhylidae; genus Gastrophryne; species Gastrophryne carolinensis. The sequence continues at coordinate 64,154,645 of CM051237.1, forward strand.
ATGTGGCAGGATGTGCGAGACCTGGTGCGGAGCTCATGGAAAGTAACGCACCGGAGGCAGGTAAGCTGGGTACCAAAAAGGAGTTAAAATCCTGGGTTTTGGTCCACTTTAAAACCCAAACAACAGGTGCAGAGAAAATATCAAACCAACCCCTTGCTTTCCCGTACATTAAGGCTTCAGATGCTAGCTTTGGGAATTTCATGTGGTTGCCTCTCCTACAGTCAAGGGACAGCTACGTGAAATTCACATTTTCCCAATTTGTGCGGGATCCAGCGGTGCGGGCCTCCTCTTCAGCAAGCAGGAGAACGCCCGTTACCGTCCCCATCCTTCTGACAGTTCAGCTGGCCACCGCAGTCCTGACTTTTATAGGAGGAGCGGGATAACTCATCCCTTTACTCTGATATAAAAGGCTGCTTCCAGCACCGGCAGGGCTGTCAGATAGTTCCCCCTGCCCCTCTACCCGGCTTCCGATCTCTTCCAGCTGTCATTATCAGCGTGATCAGTGCGGGATCGGAGGTAAGCAACAAAGAAAAAAATGCAGTTTTATTTTTAATAAATTACATTTCTCTTGGTGTGTGTGTCTTTTTTACATGTAACCCTTTGTGAACTGGTTAGGGGGTCTGGTGCGCATAGTAGTTGTATTTTATTTGAATCTCCTAAAGCACTGTTTCAGTTTGAGGTGTCTCCTTGGCAGGAAATGATGTCTACTGATATATATGTGGCATCATTGTAACCGGCAGGAATGGGGCTTTTACACACAAAAAAAAAAATCTGAAATGATTGAAAACTACAATATGTAAAAAATAGCATTTTCCTCCAAATATTTCACCCAAAAATATTGATAAAGCCCTGAGAAACACGACATTTCATGTTAAAATCTAAACTCTGCTGAAACAAACAATAACAAAATTCATGGAAATCCCTGCAAAATCACAGTTAAACGCATATAGCACAAAATAGTGAAAAATGGACTGGCAATAGAGGGTGACAATATCTCTAGGTAGGCTGGCACTTAGAGTCAGATGTAACAGAAGAGGGACTTACATAGATGCACGAATAAATTGGCAGAGATAGCCCAGCCCCAGCAAGCTTAGAATCTAAAGGAAAAGGGATAGAGACAAGAGCGTGGGATAAGACCAAGATGGGTGGGTTAAGTCAGATGATAGGCTCATCTAAATAGGTGGGTTTTAAGGGTGCTTTTGAAGGTTTTAAGGGAAGGGGAGAGACAAATTGTATGAGAGAGGGCATTCCAGGGGCATTGAGTGGCACGTGTGATGGTCCTGGACTACAGAGTGGGAGGAAGTGATCAAGGTAGAGGACAGTAGGAGATCTTCGGACTAGTGAGGAAATGTATGAGGGGGCTTGGCTGTAGAATTTTAGTGCCTTCAGGTGTGAGGAATGGATGGGTGCAGGCAACTAGATCTTCAAGATGTAAAACAGAAAAGGATTTGCTCATAAATGTTCTAAGTGAACATTATCGAGAGGAAATAGAACTGTGTCCCCTATTTGTTTAACATTTCGAGGTGCCAAGAAGAGAATCAGTTAGGGTATCCTGAATACAAATGATCAACTAGATGATGGTTGACTTTAGCTGCGCCACCATCAAAAACTGTTTAAGATTAAGATAAACATCTCTAAGAACAAACTTCAATCTTCCCATTGTGAGTAATATAAGTGTGCACGTGCTTACAAGTGTAATTCCTGGCTTTTCACACCTAATTTATACCCTGTGTACTCAAGCTTGGTGTCCTGATCCCAAAGAAGACTCTCACAACATAGCAACAGGGAGCTGTAACCTGACATTATCCGCAACAGACAAGACCAGATTCAACAGAAGAGTTGACAGATATGTGACATGTCCCAGGGCAGACCATGTATCTGCTCCAACTGAAAACAGATCAAGAGGACAACGAATGTCATTGCTACAAAGCAGACCTTTGGATGAGAAATACCAACTTGTTTCGGTTAGTTGGTCCACAAATTGAAATTATTTGACTTGTTATTGGGGGCTTACATGCCAAAACCCAGGAGAAGCCAAATGCGTGATCCAATTCAAATTTAGCAGTGTTGCCAGACTAGTGGTATGTGTACTAAAGGGTGCACACGGTGAAGCTGTACATTGATTTTTCCAAGCCCAATTTGCTCCATAAATACAAAACTGCTCCTCCAAAAGGAGCCAGAAAAATGTATGTGCATGTGTGGGCGCTTCTTGTACTTTAAATGGTTGTTTTGTGTGTTTTTATTACGCACACGGACCACTCATGTAACTAGAAAATGGAAAGTGGTACTTGGTAGATAAAAGAAAGGGGCGGGGGGGGGGGGGTGCAAACTGGTATATAGGAACCTGAAGGTATAATGCAAATGTAATCAAAAGTGCACTCGGAGGTCTTTAGATCCAAAATCATTAAGATTAGAAAGGAATTTAAAAAAATGACAAATTTTTGCATCGTCCAAAACATCATCTATTATTGAAGATGAAATCTTGCTAAGGCCACATGCTATGATCTAAAATGAGATGTGCAGGAAAGAAAACTGCCAAACATTGGGGGAAGCAGTCTAATTGTCCAGACATACTCAAAAGTATTCCCATTGTGTAGAGCTACACATTGCGATCTTTTCATTGTCTTTCCTTTTTAAAAAATAATCTACACTGCCTGAGCAATTATAAAGTGTCACTTGTTGTGCTGTCCTCTGTGATTGGAATGGCAGGGCTGAGTGACGCAATCGCAATGTGTGCATTACCTTGGAGTGAGCTCAGATTGATTCTAGCCTATCACCAACAGAGTGTCTGTCAAACATCAAACATGAGCCTCAAAATTAAAATAATGGTCAGGATCAGGGACAGGGGGGAGGGGGTGGAGGCAAAGGAAGCTTTCTGTGGTTAGAGTAAGCTGCCAGGCAATGATATTTATGTTTGACTGGTCAATCATTTTAAGTTAATGTAAGAGATTGGTAGACAAAAATTCCAGGCAAAAAACGGGTGCTTCTCTGTTCTGTCTTTTAGTAGAGGGTATATAATACTGCAGGGTCTCAAATCAGGAGTGGAATCAGATCAGGCAAACACAAGGTTCCATAAATGGCTCCTGTATTTTAAGAGCATGTTATGATAGATTAGCAGGGGCTGAACTACAGGGTGTGCAGTGAGAGTGGCCCCATTGGGGCCCATAAGGTCAGATAGACCCCGTCACTGTGGCTCCTCTACCTTATTCATCCAATTTTTGCTCACAAGGTATTGTGTACAGAAAGGTTACACAATTTGTCTGGGCTGTTTCAGTCTTCAGTTATCTAATTGAATGTATTTCAGTTATAAAGACAAGAAAAGGGTTAGTGGACATTTAGTTCGTAAATATAAAGGATGTGTAATTATGAGTTTGAGCCTGTATTCACACATCCAGTAGTGTCGAGCAGGGGGCACTCCTTCTCTGGTCCCCATTTTTTATTTAAGCTCCCACAGACAAACGAGGTTGCTGAAAGTTGAAGCATCGTTTGAAGTCATGCTTGGTTTATGTCTTCTGTCCAATTTTTCAGGAAAAGGATGCACTTTTAGAGTCCATATGTGGCTGCCTGATAAGCTGGAGGATTCCTGCATGCTGGGGTCTTATCAGCTTTTCCTGCTCCTCCACAGCCTGGATCCAGCCTAGGACTACACAGCTGACAGGTCGTGAAGCGGGAACCCGCATAGAACATGCTCAGGGAAACACGTGGAGAAAAATAAACAGGCCTGTCACTGGCACATCACAAGCTGTGAGTGTTATGAGAAGGTCAGAACATGACCAGTGACCAGAAAACCCTACCAACAACAGTCATCAATATTAATTATCAATTATTTCATAAATCAAAAGAGCTCCAAGCTGGAGCAAGATATTTATAATGTGCTTGATGCTGCAAGCTGCATATAGCTCAAGTTGCTGCAGCACAGGTTAAGGTTGTAGATACACACAAGGAAAGATGCATGTTTGTTAATAAAATGAAAATACTATATTTTCTGCCCCATAAAACGCATCTAAGATTTGGAGGAAGACAATAAGTAAAAAATATTCTGAACCAAATGTGACCAACCTCCTCCCCCCAAACAGGAGCGTGCAAGAACCCACCTAGTCCTCTATGACAGTGTGCATAATCCCCCCCCAAAACAAAAAAGTTTATTTTCTCAAGGCCCCGGGAAGAAAGTTAATTCTGTGTTTAACCCTATTAGTGCCAGCTACGTGAGTCTCACATAGCTGCCTCTCCTACCGTTAAGTGCCAGCTACATAAGACTCATGTAGCTGACTTTAACCCTTTAAACGCCAAGAACTGAACTCTCACGTGAGAGTTACGGGCCTGGCTTTACCCTTGCTAGCCACCAAGTAAAAAAAAAATCACCTGAGCCATAATCTTCTCTTCACCCGGGGGGCATCAGATTCTCCCCCCCCCCCAGGGGCTCTTCCTGCTCCTCAGGACAGGGCCCAGAATACCGCCCCCCCCCCCCCCGCTTCAGCTGCCACCACTGACTGTTGATAAATAAAAAAAAAAAGAAGAGGCATTTACTCACCCATGACTGTGATTCCTCCTGCCAGGTCTCCTCTCCATCGGGGGGTCAGATGCTGGGGGTGAACGGTGGAGGGAAGTTGAAGGGGCAGGGGGCCGTGATCCCCTACCTCCTCAGCCCCCCTCCACCGATTGCACTTGCCCCTGGTTCAGCAGAACAGGAAAGCACCATTTAAAATCTTTGCCCCAGGTGCCAGAAACCCTAGCTACTCCTCTGTATGGATCCATCCTTAATAATAACCATGAGGGGACTATGCCTAAATATACTTGATTTCAGAAAAGTCACTTTGAATATGTGTTATATGTAAATAGCACTATGTATGGAACAAGAGGCTCATTAATATGTTACACAGTAAAATAAAATATATATTGCATTTAAAAAAGGACAAAAATAAAAGAAGCTAGATAGTGATCAGGTTTTAGACCCTCTAAGAATTGTGCCTTAGGAAGGTATTTGAGAATAAGCCTACTGATGCGTTAATATCAAGTGATGTGAAGAACACTTTGACTTAATAAAGCTCAGCACCCAGACACAAATCTGCAGCCCTCACTCTGCATCCCTACATCCCCTTCCTTTCTGCTAAGGCCAGGAGGTCAACCTTTCATCTGCTTTTACCAACAGGAAATGACCACTGGCCTCAATGAGGAAGCCACAGACCTCAAGAAAAGAAACTCATTACCAAGACAAGCCTTGATATTCCCTGCCTAACCACAGCCCCAAACCACCAGGATGTCAGTACAGTAATCACAGGACACACAGTCTGTAGTCATTTACAAAGGTAGACCTACTGTAGGCCAACGCTTTACAATCTTAGTCTGATGTCCCTGCAATTAATACAAACTATCCAGTCACTGAATGAGCGCTCATATTTTAGGGAAGTGCATCTTATGCAATTACTGCTCTTAACCCTTTAAGTGCCAGCCTTCCTAGAATTTTTGTCACCCCCTGTTGCCAGACCACGTTTCACTATTTTGGGCTCACTCTTGATTTTTGAAGGGATCTGTTGAGTCTGGGCTTCAACATGAAATAATACAATTCTGTGATTACTCACCTGTAGAATTGGTATTATACGTATACAGCACATCCTGCTCCAGAGAGTAATTCCTTACGTTTGGGTTATACATCCACAAGATGGCGCTGGACTGCAGAGACAGCAAAAAAGTGACTCCTCCCGGCCCCTTATATTCCAGGGACCTCCCACAAAATCCCCTGTATTGACAAGCAATTAGCAAGAAGCCGGGAGAATAATAACCATAATCAAACAATTTTAACCATGATAACAATCACCATACAGAGGCACTAAGAACAATGAAAACAAGGGCGAGGTGGAGCAGGACGTGCTGTATACGTATAATACCAATTCTACAGGTGAGTAATCACAGAATTGTATTATTCTAAGTATACAGCACGTCCTGCTCCAGAGAGTAATTCCTTACGTTTGGGACATCCAATAGCAGTGTCCGTAAGGTAGGGTGGGATCCCCAAAAGCAACAACATGCAGATCAAACCACTGCCGCCTGCAGAACCTTGCAGCCAAAAGCAGCATCAGCTGAGGCCCTAACATCGACCTTGTAAAACTTAGAAAAAGTATGAACAGAAGACCAAGTAGCGGCCTTGCAAACTTGTCCAACAGAAGCCTGGTGCTAAAAGGCCCAAGAGGCACCAATAGCACGAGTGGAATGAGCAGTAAGGCGGAAGGGAGGATTCTTCCCTTTAGCAGAATAGGCCTGAATCACAGCCTGACGAATCCACTTGCTGATGGTAGACTTAGCTGGAGCCAGACCCTTCTTAGGACCCGAAGGGACCACAAAAAGAGCATCAGTCCTCCTGAAGGGCTCAGTAGCCACCAAATAGAACTTCAGGTTCCTGACCACATCCAAAGAATGTAGAGCCCTCTTCTTAGGGTTACTAGGATTAGGGCACAATCTGGTTTAAAGCAAAACACCGGCTTGTCCTGGTGTCTCTCAAAGTAAGGGGGCTTGATGGAAAGGGGCGCCAACTCAAAAACACACCTAACAGAAGTGATAGCCACCAAAAAGACTACCTTAAGCGTAAGAATGGACAAAGCAGCCTCATGCACAGGCTCAAAAGGAGACCCCTGCAAGGCAGATAGGACCAAGTTCAAGTCCCAGACTGGTAACATAGGCTTACGTGGAGGCCGCACATGAGTAACCTCCTGAAAAAAAAGTCCTGACCAGATGATGCTGAGCAAAAGATCTCCGAAAGAAAACAGCCAAGGCAGACACATGACCCTTCAGAGTGCTGAGTTGAAGCCCCAGATCCAAACCATGTTGGAAAGATTCCAGAATCCTAGGAATAGAAAACAGACGACAGGGAAGAGATTTAGCCTCACACCAGTCAATGTAGGTACGCCAAACCCTATGGTAGATGGAAGAAGACGACTTTATCCTAGCCCTGATCATGTTGATCAGATGGAGGTTTCAGCAGCCAGACCGATAAAGCCAGCGTTTGTAAATTGGGGTAGAGTAGCCACCCCTGAGTGAGCAGGTCTGGATCCTTGGGCAGGGCGTACTGATCTACCGCCAGCTGCACGATGTCTGCGAACCACACTCTTCTTGGCCAACAGGGGGCCACCAGGATTGCTGGCACCTCTTCCTGAGCTATCTTTGGCAGATTCCTGCCCAACAGGGGAAACGGGGGAAAGACATACAGTAGCTGAAAGCCCTGCCATGGCATTATCAGAGCATCCACGGCAAAGGCCAGAGGGTCCTGGGACAGAGACACAAAGACTGGAAGCGTGTGATTGTGACGGGGCGCAAACAGATCCACATCTGGCTGACCCCAACGGTGACAGAGAGCGAAACACCCTGTTGCTGAAGGACCATTCCCCCAGGCGAGAAGTCCCCTTGCTCAGAGAATCTGCCTCCAGATTCTCCACCCCCCGGAATGTACATAGCTGAGATGCAGGGAACATTGTCCTCCGACCAGGACAGGATCAGAGACACTTCCTTAAGGGCCCCCTTGCCCTGGGTCCCTCCCTGATGTTTAATGTAGGCAACCGCCGTCTGGTTGTCAGAGTGGACCTGAACAGCCTGACCCCGAAGGTGCGGGGTCAAGCGGGCTAGAACCAACCTGATTGCCCTCAGTTCCAGAATGTTGATAGGGGTGTGGGCCTCCTGAGGCCCCCACTGCCCCTGGAATGTTAGGGATCTCCAGAAGCCTCCCCAACCTGTCAGACTGGCATCCGTGGGGACTGTCTCCCAGCAAGGGGCTAGAAAGGATCTGCCCACTAACAGGTTCCTTGAGTCCAGTCACCACGAGAGGGACAGCCTGGCTAGGGGGGACAGAACCAAAACCTGATCCAGGGACACAGGGTCCCTGTCCCATACAGACAAGAGGTGGAGTTGACGAGGCCTCATGTGGAACTGAGCATAAGGAACCGCCTCAAAGCAGCGTTGTCAGCTGCCCACTGGCGCAGCCAAATCGAGCAGCGTATAGCCACCGCCAAGGCAGAAGCCCTGCCACACATTCTAATGGTATCATCCAAGGCAGAGAGGACATATGCATCAAATTCCTCACAACGCAGAAGGGCTCTATACTCTGCACTAGCTGCCTCATCAGGAGCCCCATCTAAAATACTCCTGAGCAGAGTCCTAATAGCCACAGCTGTAATGGCAGAGGCACAAACCGGACGCAGCGCGGTCCCCACACAGGCAAAGGCATGGGAAGCCAGCTGATCAATGCGCCGGTCCTCACCATCCCTCAGTGTAATAGAGTCAGGGGAATGCATGACAGAAGTGTTGGACAACCCCAGAATTGGTGCATCCACTTCTGGAGGGGACGACCAACGCTTAACCACTTCAGCAGGAAAAGGGTACCTCTTATCCCAATTCTTAGGCACCCCAGGGAGCCTGCTCAGTCGCTCCCACTCCTTGAACACAAGATTATTTGTGAGTTTGCTCAGGAAACTCCAAACGTGGCTTAGCCGTGTGAAACAACTCCCCCTGCTGCCGAGGAGCCGCGGCAGGAGGAGAGATAGAAAGCACTTCAAAAATGTGAGCCAAAAGCCTGTCCGTATCATCTGGAGCCCATGGGTCAGAGCCAGAATCAGCATAACCCTTAGGCTGCTCATCAGATGATTCTGAATCAAAAAACTATTTCCCCTCTTCCAGGGGGGTATAGACAGCCAGGTCAAAAAATTCCTCAGCCTCCATAGGAAATAAGTTAACGCCAGGTGCCAGATGCCGCCTCTTAGCCGAGGCCTTACGCGCCGTAGAGCCAGCAATCAGCTTCTCAATACTAGCCACCCTGGTAGACAAATCAGGCTGAGACTCCCCACTGGTATGCACCTCACTGGGAGTCAGATGTAAGCGTGGGGGAGTGAGCGAAGCCACACGGGGCGCAGTCCATAAGGCTTACCATGGGCCTATACCGCCTACCCTTTGGTGGGGGATTGCGGTCGGAGCAGCGTTTCTTAAGCACCTGACAACGGTGCTGCCTACCGTCACCCGACCAGTGCAGCCAAAGCTGGGAGGCATAAAAAGGAGGAACGGGTGGGAATAGTCCTACAGGGCCGCAGGCTAATAGCCCCACTCACCTACGAGTAGAGAGCCATCTTCTTGTCATCGCAGCGCCGACTGCAGAGAAGAACTGGGGATTTTGTGGGAGGTCCCTGGAATATAAGGGGTCGGGAGGAGCCACTTTTTTGCTGTCTCTGCAGTCCAGCGCCATCTTGTGGATGTATAACCCAAACGTAAGGAATTACTCTTTGGAGCAGGACGTGCTGTATACTTAGAATATCTTGTTTGTCATTATTGTAAGTGTATTCTCAATACTTGAAACATGTGTAAAAAAATAAAAAAAAAAACAATTTTTTGCAATTTGTAGTGTTTTTTTGTAATAAAAAATGTAGGTTTGTCAATAAAATCGTATTGTGTGTGAAACCCCAATTTCTCCCAGTTACAGAGGTACCACATATGTATTGGTAGACACCCTTTCCTGCCCAGGAGACTCCCCCAAACTGAAACAGAGCTTTAGGAGATTTTCAGATAAAATACAACAGTGATATGCACTAAGCGCACCTTGCAGTTTTTTCAGAAGAACAACCCTTTACATTTGAAATACCCCCCCCCAAGCTTTCTAGGCGTACCAGGCTTGTTTATGTGGGCGTAGTTTTCTAGAAGTAATCACTCAATCAATTCTTTGGTTGCACAGAGTTTCCTTTAAAAAAGAATAAAAAAGAAGAATCAAAGCCACATTTTCCTAAAAAAAACTATATGCAAACAAGAAAAAACAAGTAAAATCTGAAAAAGAAAGGTCCCCCGAACAGAACAATACCCAACATGCATAGGTACTGTCAAGGGAAGAGTTGGCAAACACCCCAATGTAAAGCATGCTCATAACGGTAATTTTACTTGAAAATTTCAGCTCTGCAGACAAAGTGCGCACCTTGCAATTTTTCAACCAAAACAACCCTTTACATTTGGAATATCCCCCATAAACCATATATTCCCTGAAAGTACACGTTAAGCTTTCTAAGCATACCCAGCTTGTTGTAGTGGGCTCATCTTTCTGGAAGTAATCCCTCGAAGAATTCTTACATTGCACAGGGTTTCCATAAAAAAATGTATTAAAAAGCTGAATGAAAAACAAGTTTTACTAAAATATCAATATGCAAACAAGAAAAAACAAGCTAAATCTGAAAGTGCAAAGTCCTCCGAGCAGAACAATACCCAACATGCATAGCTACTATTAACCCTTTTAATTGCCAGCCTACTTGAAGTTTTGTCAACCTCTGTTGACAGGTAATTTTCCCCCATTTTGCACCATGTTTAACCGTGATTTTTGCCGAAATTTCCAAGAAACGTATATTTTTTTTGCAGCATTTAGACTTTAACATGAAATGTCTTGTTTTTAATTTTTCTACTGTTTTTTTTTTTAATATTTTTGCGTAAAAAAACAAATAAAATTTTTCTAGACCATTGTCTCCTTTCTTTTAAATAAAACATTTGTTTTATTAATGAAAACCATATTGCATGTGAAAGCCCCATTTCTCCCGATTACAACGGTACCACATATGTATCGGTAGCCCCCCATTCTTGCCCAGGAGACCCCCCCAGACTGAAAAGAGCACTTTATAACAAATTACAAATAAAATACTACTATCCACACTATAAACATAAGGGGTTAATTAAAAAAATGACATAGCGTCCCCCCTCCTCCTTTTTGGGGGGAAAGCAACTGAGCTTCTCGGGTCGTCGGCAGCTGCTGGGTGACCCGAGAAGCTCAGTTGCTTTCCCCCCAAAAAGGAGGAGGGGGGACGCAAAGGGCGGGGCTAGCAGCCGACCCAGGAACTGAGGGAGAGGGTGATTTCTCACCCTCTCCTCACCACGGAAGAGCCCGGGGGGGGGGGGGAGCAATCGAGGCCCCCCTGGTGATGAGGAGACCCCGCGGGAGGGATCACGGCCGCAAGTGAGTAATTGTCATTTCTTTTTTTTTACAGTTAATTCTGCCAGTGGCCGAAGTGGGGGGGGGGTGCTATTTTGGGCACTCTTCTGAAGAGAGAAGAGCCCCGGGGGGGGGGGGTCGGATGCCCCCCGGGTGAAGAGAAGACCCGGCCTAATCCAACGAGGGGTCAGGTGAGTTTCACGTAGCTGGCACTTAAAGGGTAGGAGAGGTGACTATGTGAGACTCACGTAGCTGGCACTAGAAGGGTTAAAACAGGATCGTTGTATAGTAGACATTCCCAACCTGTGGCCCTCAGAGCAAATCTTATGTGACCCTGAGCTTCTGGGTGAAATATCTGGCACAAAAGTAAAGTAACAGTTTTTTTTAATGTTAATTGTGGACAGGTAGAGGATTAGCAAGGAATAATGCTGGGAGGGATATATAATATATATTGAAAGTACTGTTAAAAAAAAAAAAAAAGTACCTGTTCCGGTCTGGATTCAAAGCCAAGCGCTGTGTCAGGATGAGGGTGAGCCGTATCCTCTCTGCAGTGTTTGCAACATGGTGGTACCATGCCATGCTGGCTGGAGGAGCTTCACCTGGAGAACAGGTGTGGGCTAGACTGCCAGTACGAAACATGACTACATCTATGGGAGATGTGCTAATTTGACAACTTACATGTGCAGCTTCTTCCTTCTGTCACCTGCCTGGGGTTTCCAGGGGTATCCCCTCAGACCCCCCCCTCTAGTGACATGAAAGTCACATGGGAGAGATTCCAGAGAGGGTCCATCTCTCTAGTATAAGAGCTGCACTCCTCTAGCAAATCTCTCATTAACCTTGGCTGGAAGCCAAGGCAGGAGCAGGGAGGACCCTTTACTATAGATGCTGGAGGGGCACCCCACTTGCATCATTTTTACAGAGCCTCTGTGGGACAGGGGTCGGGATAAGGTAAGTATTGGTTAATTAAGAATATCAAAGAATTTTGGTGGTGTCTATTTTTTCACCATTTCTGAATGGATAAGGCACATCATGCATAGGGGCTGGAAATCCCAGGGCTCAAGGGCCGAACTGTAGGACCCTGTTCCTAGTTATTACCAGCCCTTATGCACTACGGCTCAGGGCCCATGCTAAGGGGCACCGCCCATTGGAGATGCAGGTAATGTGACATGGGGGGGCAGAAAGTCACCTGCTGGAATGTCGGCCAGTTGGCTTGTTTATCCCTTGTCCATTGAAATGGTATAGGGTCGTCCTATGAGAATATAGTTTCTTCTACTTTAGACTGCAAGCTGATAAGAGCAGGGTTTTTTCTGCAATTGTATTCCATAACATTCACTTTATAATTGGGGCTTCTTGTTTGCAAAAATATTATGTACTGTAGGTTTTATCCTGTCTGTAATCCCTACTATATACAGTGCTATGAAGATGGTGCTATATTAATAAACAATAATAATTTGCATTAGAGGCCTCTCCATTGAGAATGGCAGCCAAGCCCCATCGTAGAGCATCCTAGGTGACCTACATCACCGCTGTATTTTTATTTCCCACCCCTCCCCCCGCTGTACTGACATCAGCACATAGTAACAAGCGCTTACCCTGCAAAAGGTAACATGGATGGGTTTGTGCACAAGCGTCAACAGCAGCACAACCACAGGTAATGTTACGTCTGTGCCTACCAAAATGAAAGACCAGCCGTACTGGGTGGAGGAATATAGTGGCACCAGCAGGCAATAAAGCACTGGAGAACACATTGGGTTTATACACATACTAGAAAGGCAGAAGACAAGAAGTGATCATTAGGTTTGGGTTCTGGGGGTGTTCACTTTACTGACCTAATTTAGAATTTCTTTAATGTAGACCAGTACTGAAAAACTGATTTTCCTCTCCTATACCCTTGCTTAGATATAGCAATAAAAAAAAAAGCAATTCTGTGAGTACTCACCTGTAGAATTGTTTTTGTTCTTGCATGGCACGTATTCATAACAGTTGGGTTATTCTGCAGCAAGGTGGCGCAGTGGTACTGCAGAAAGCTGTGGCATCCCCCGGCTCCCTATAAAAATGGGACTAACCATAGAGTTCCCAGCGTAGACAAGCAGTGAGACAAGAAGCCGGGAGAGAATAAGGTAAAAATGGGTAAAAAAAACCCCAATTAACTTGGAACAATCACCATAAAGAGGCAACTAAGAATAACGATAACAAGGGTGGGGCGAAGCGGGCCGTGCCATGCAACAAAAACAATTCTACAGGTGAGTACTCACAGAATTGCTTTTTTCTTTATTGCATGGCACGGCCCGCTTCGGTATTCATAACAGTTGGGACATCCAAAAGCAGTGTCCAAAAGTAGGGTGGGATCCCCAAAGAGTAACGGGCAGTAGTTAAAGTCACTACCGCCTGAAGCACCTTGCGGCCAAAAGCAGCATCAGCTGAGGCCTTAACACCAACCTTGTAAAACTTGGAAAAGGTATGAACAGAAGACCAAGTAGCGGCCTTGCAAACTTGTTCAACAGAAGCTTGGTGCTGAAAAGCTCAAGAGGCACCAATAGCATGAGTGGAATGAGCAGTCACCCTAAAGGGAGGTTCCTTTCCCTTAGCAGAATAGGATTGAATCACCAACTGACGGATCCACTTGCTGATAGAAACCCTTCCTAGGTCCAGAAGTGAGAACAAAAAGAGCATCAGACTTCCTGAAAGTCTCTGTAGCGACCAAATAAAACTTCAGAGCCCTGACCACATCCAGAGAATGCAGTGTCCGCTCCTTGGAGGAATTAGCAGGATTAGGACACAATGAAGGCAAAACAATGTCCTGATTGAGATGAAAGGAACACCACCTTATCCTGATGCAGCTCGAAATAAGGAGGTTTGATGGAAATCGCCGCCAGCTCAGAAACTCGCCTTACAGAAGTGATAGCCACCAAAAAGGCTACCTTAAGATTCAGAATGGCGAAGTGTCATTCTGACACGCAACGCGTCAGTGGCGGCTGCTACGGGGGATCCCCTAGTGACTAGGTAATGTAAGCTCACTGTTACATATTTTTTTGTATCAGTTTTTGGCGCGTCCTTATTCATTATATTCACCTGGGTACTGGCGCCTATCATTGTACATTGTATTGCACAGCGCTTTAATGGTTTATGTGTTTTGTTAATGGGTAGTTTTAAATGTTGTTTCTGTCACATTAAATATTTGTATGTTGCACATTGTATATATGAATTTGGCACATACCACTTTATGGATTTAGCCATCTCAGATTAAATGAGGGTAATCACGGTTTACTTTAATATCAGCACATATGTTTTTTCACGCTGTTTAAAAATAATTTGCCAGCATTATATCCAGGTTAAATAGGTTTATTAGACATTTGTAATACACGCCAATATAAATACCAATAATAACAAAAATTGCCATAATAATAGCCCAACAATCATAGTCACAGATACTAGGTGAATCCCCTGTTTTGTGTTTATATGTTTCTTTTAACTTGTACATTGTATTGTGATGTGTTGCTCGTTGTGTTATTATTTTTAAGTATTTATTCAATAAAATATCATTGTAATTTTCACTCTTTGAGTGCGGCCTTTCTATTTGGGGATGGCTCTTTAGGGGTTAATCTAGGATCTCTCCATTGTGTATGTCTTGTTTGGTTGTTTATCCCCACGGCCAGCACCTATTTGATAATTATATACTTCTTCGGCGGTGCATATCCACCTTGTTGTGTGTTTCTTAAGATTCAGAATGGACAAGGCAGCCTCACACATAGGCTCAAAGTGAGGCCCTTGCAGAGCAGACAACACCAGATTCAAATCCCAGACTGGTAGTAAAGGCTTACGGGGTGGACGCACATGAGAAACACCCTGGAAAAAGGTTTTAACCAACCGGTGATTGGCAAAGGATCTTTGGAAAAAAATTGCCAGAGCCGAAACATGGCCTTTTAGGGTACTAAGTTGAAGGCCTAGATCCAAACCATGTTGCAAAAATTCCAGAATCCTGGGAATAGAAAAAACCCGACAGGGAAGAGACTTAGACTCACACCAGGCAATGTAAGCATGCCAGACCCTGTAATAGATAAAGGACGAAGACTTCTTCCTAGCCCTAATCATGGTATCAACAACAGAAGCAGGCAACCCCTTTTCCATCAAGATGGAGTTTTCAGCAGCCAAGCCGTTAAAGCCAGCGTTTGTAAACTGGTATGGCGTAGCTGCCCCTGAGTGAGAAGATCTGGATCCTTGGGCAAGACGTACCGGTCTACTGCCAACTGCACGACGTCTGCGAACCAAACTCTTCAAGGGGCCACCAGGATGGCAGGTACCCGCTCCTGGGCTATATTGCGCATGACCCTGCCCAGGAGAGGAAAAGGAGGGAAGTATTGCCAGGGCATCCATGGCGAAGGCCAGAGAATCCTGAGATAGAGAGACAAATCTGGGAAGTTTGTGATTGTGACGGGACGTAAACAAGTCCACGTACGGCTGACCCCAGCTGTGACACAGGGAGAGAAATACCCGGTTGTTGAGGGACCATTCCCCCAGACGAGACGACCTCCTGCTCAGGGAGTCCGCCACCTGGTTCTCCACTCCCGGAATGTAGACCACTGAGATGCAGAGAACATGCCGTTGCGCCCAAGACAGAATCAGGGACACTTCCTTGAAGGCTCGCTTGCTCCGAGTCCCTCCCCAATGATTGATATAGGCACCCGTCGTCTGGTTGTCTGAGCGGATCTAAACAGCCCGACCCTGAAGGTGAGTGGTTAGGCCCCTCTTGTGGGCCCCACCGACCCTGGAACTTCAGGGACTTCCAGAAGCCTCCCCAACCGGTCAGACTGGCATCTGTGGTGACCGTCTCCCAGCATGGGGGCAGGAAGGTCCTGCCCCCCAGAAGGTTCCTTGAGTCCAGCCACCACGAGAGGGACTGTCTGGCCAGAGGAGACAGAGCAAACTCCTGATCCAGGGACACAGGGTCCCAATCCCAAACTGACAAGAGGTGCAACTGAAGAGGTCTCATGTGAAACTGAGCAAAGGGGACTGCCTCGAAGCAGGACACCATCAGGCCCACCAACTGCATCCCCTGACGGATGGAGGGATGAGGACACGATAGCAGAGCCCGAGCCTGCATCTGAAGACCCCCCACCTTCTGCTGAGGAAGGAACACCTTGACCTGAGAGGTATCCAGAGTCATGCCCAGAAAGGACCTCACCAAGGACGGGGACAGAGAAGACTTGGGATAGTTGATCACCCAGCCGAAGGACTCGAGAGTGGAGGTCACCATCTGAGTGTCCTGCTCCGCCTGAGGAAAGGACTGATGCGTATGCCCTGGTTCCTTAGCAGAGCCATCACCACCGCCAGTACCTTGGTGAACACCCGAGGCGCCGAAATGATACTGAAGGGTAGAGCCACAAACTGGTAATGCTGATCCTGCAGCTCGAACCTTAGAAACCTCTGGTGACCTGGGAAGATAGGCACATGAAGATACGCATCCTTGATGTCCACAGTGGTCATGAAGTTGCCCGGGCGAAGGGTACTGACAGCAGAGCGTAGCGTCTCCATACGAAAATGCTTGAATCTGACAAATTTGTTAAGGCCCTTCAGGTCCAGAATGGGCCTCAGAGAGCCGTCATTTTTGGGGACCGTGAAAAGATTGGAATAGTACCCCTGACCCCGTTCTTGATGGGGCACCTGACAAATGACTCCTGACTAACAGGCATTGAACCGCCAGAAGCAACCCTTGAGCAGACAGGAGGTTTAAAGACATCTGGGATCTGATGAATCTGGGGGGCGGCCAGGCTGCAAATTCTATCTTGTAACCGGAGGACACTACTTCCTGAATCCACCGGTCTGAGACGTGAAGCCTCCAGACGTGAGCAAAGAGCCGAAGCCGCCCCCCCCCCCCCACATGGATGGGTGAGGGCGCCCCTTCATGCCTGAGGGGGCTTGGGAGAGGGTTTTGGGCTTGGAACTAGGAGAAAAACGGGACGACCACGGGATCTGCCACGGCCCCAAGAATCTCTGCAGCCACTAGAGGAGGGAGCCACGGCCTCCTGAGAGCACAAAAGGAAGGGAGGGAGATGGAGGACCCCCCCAAAGGGCCGAGACTACCTCCTACGTTGAGGTAGACTGCCATCCTTGGCTAGAACATCAAGACGCTCCCCAAATAGCCGCAGCCCCGCAAAGGGGAGTCCAGTGAGAGCTTTCTTAGCAGCGGCGTCAGCTGCCCACTGACGTAACCAAACAGAGCGGTGCATAGCCACCAACAGTGCAGAGGCCCTACAGCATCATCCATAGCAGTAAGGATAAAGTCCACAAAATCAGAGCAAACCAAGAGAGTCCTATACTCACCCCCCCCCCTCCGCTACGATCCGTAGCGCCATCAAGGAGACGCTTGAGCAGTTTCTTAAGGGCAATAGCTGTAATGGCAGCCGCACAGGCCGGGGGCAATCCAGCCCCCCCACAGGTAAAGGCATGGCAGGCCAACTGATCCATGCGCCGGTCCTCTCTGTTCCTCAGAGTGGTAGTGTCAGGTGAAGGCATGACCGAATTATTGGACAAGCCTAGCGCGGGAGCGTC
The DNA here is from genome assembly GCA_027917425.1 of Gastrophryne carolinensis. Classification (NCBI taxonomy): domain Eukaryota; kingdom Metazoa; phylum Chordata; class Amphibia; order Anura; family Microhylidae; genus Gastrophryne; species Gastrophryne carolinensis. The sequence goes on from CM051237.1 coordinate 64,172,130, forward strand.
CACTTCAGGGGGAAATGACCACCTCTTAACAAGATCAGCAGGAAAGGGATACCTCTTATCCAAACCCTTGGGCACAGCAGGCAGCCTGTTAGGACATTCCCATTCTTTAAGCACCATAGTGGTGAAATGTCCCTGCTTAGGGAACTCCAGACGCTGTTTACTAGGACAAAACAGCTCCCCCTGTTTCCTTTTAGCCGCCACAGGGGCAGCAATGTGTAAAATTTCAAAAATGTGAGACAGCAAATTATCAGTGTCCTCAGGATACCATGAATCCTCCTCAGATTCAGGGTCACTATCACAACCCTCCTACTGGTCCCCAGAGGAGTCAATAGTCCTGGAGCAGTTCCCCTTTCTCTAGGGAATAACGTCCAGTAGCGACATCAAATTCCTCATACTCCTCTGTAGAGCGTGAGGGAGTGGAAATCAGGTGCTGCTTCTTGCCAGAGGCCATCCTAGGAACAGTTCTGGCAAGCTGCCTCTCAATGCTGGCCACCCGCAGAGCCAAATCAGAGTGCGACTCCCTGCTAATATCCCCTTCACTAGGGCCCAATTGCAGGAGCGGGGGAGTAGGTGAAGCTGAGGGAGGCGTAAAGCTGGGAAGCGAAGCAGGCAAACCAGCTTGGAGCGCAAGTACACTCTCAGCGCACGGCATGCACACCGTGAGACTGTTACTCACAGGGGACACCCCACACATGGAACACAGCCGAGCTTGTCCCGAAGGACCCCCAAGCACGCTATCCCCAGAAGCCTCCATATGATGATTAACACAGGCTCAATAGGCCAGCGGTGGGTAAAGGCTAATACAGAAGCCACCCGGGATGCCCTCCCACGGGATGTCCCCAGAAATCGGTGAAAGGCGGGCATGAGGGGGAGGAAGGAGTAGAGCCGGGAGAAACCACAACCCAATGGTGTCCCGCCTGAAAGACATAAGTGAAAAAGACACATGAGCATTCCACAGCACATGCCCCCAAGGTCAATAAAAAAACCCCCAAGGGGGACTCACAGACCTAAGACATCGCAGGGTCACCAAGGCACAGACCGCAGGATGAAGCGACACACCAGAGGAAGCAGCGCTGCAGCCAGGAAGGGAGAAATCCAGACACGCAGCTAGTCCAAAATGGCACCGGCAGAGGTACCTCGAGGGGCGGGCCGCGATATGTGTCATCCCAAGGCCCCAACCCCCCAAAGATCACGTGACCCGGCCAGCGCCATGACAAAGAAAAAGCACATCAGCCGAGGCTGGGAGGCAGTGAGGGTCCAGAAACGGATGGAAATAGACATGCAGGGCTGCCCCACTCACCTGCGCAAGAGAGAGAGACATCTTCTAACTTCGCAGTATCACTGCAGAAGAAACACTGTAAACTCTATGGTTAGTCCCGTAGGGAGCCGGGGGATGCCACAGCTTTCTGCAGCAATACTGCGCCACCTTGTGGCGGAATAACCCAAATGTTATGAATACCGAAGCGGGCCGTGCCATGCAATAAAGAAAAAAGTAAACTAGACATCCTTTGAAGCAGACATGAAAAATATTTTGGCTGCGAGGAGCTATTTCCGCACCAGTGGTTTGTGATCATCATTGTGGTGTTCTGCTATTTGCTTCATGGTCATGCGGTATCTTTTTTAACCAATAGAGGAGCTTGCATAGTTAAGGCCAGACCACAGAAATTAGGATTGGCTAAGAGTTTTAATAAAAACTGGAGTGAGGCAACGGTACAAACTTTTAGCACAGGTTGACATTTTGACAGGAGATTCATTTAGGTGACAAATGTAAAGTTATACAGTTTGGGAAAAACGGACAATAGGAATCTAAATTAAATGTCAAGAATCTGTTTAATTTCTATATTGGCCTGCTCTCTCTAAATATTCATAATGTTAACAGAAAGGCTGACTATCTTGTTGTTGTAGCTGGGCCAGGCCTTACTCTGAACAGCTGATTAGATTTCCACAGCGACACACCCATTATGAGCTATGACGAAAAAGCCTTGGAACGCACATGGAGGAGAGCGGGCAATTCCAGAGCACAAATGAATCACAGAGAAAACACTGAAGTGTCTCATTTCCCCCAGTGAGGTAATGACATGGACATGGCCGCTTATATGTGCCCAGATATCGACTTTACGGCTTTCCTGCAGCACTCACCATTCCTATCAACACTCCTTGTAAACAGGAAACTCTCATAATTTAACAGCTACTGAACATGTGCTATTTCACTCTGCTGCAGAGCCACGGGCTTTAACCCTTCCTGTTATCTTTCAGATCGGAAGTTTGGTAATGCAGGATATGAAAGCAAATGCTTTCTCCAATACAAGCAGTAAACAATTTTTCAATCTTATAGAAGCTCAGTAAAGTCAATACTTTGTACTAATTAAATTTTCTATTTTTATTCGAAAAATAATTTTTCTGACATTAAAGGGTCTAGACCATCTCAGACCATTGTTACTCTACAACCTAACTTTCCAGCAAGGATTATGCAGGCAACCCTTCCGCTGGAAGACTGTCACATTGGAAACAGTAACCCATCCCGATTGACTCCACTGTTTTTGGCCAGTTAGGCTGCTTTGATCAAATCTATACACTTGCTGCCCAAATAACCCTTCCAACCCCCATACCCGGCCACATCATTCCCCTAGCCTATTTTTCTGTCCCTGTAAGTGATTGCCTTCAGTACCCTTAAGAGAGTGCCCATATCAACCGCTGACCATGATTGCACATGGTCACAGAGCACACTTGTTGGCCGACCAGGAAGCACATTTTGGGAAATCAGAAGAGAATTTATGGGTTGTCATAGGTCGGACAAGAGGTCCAACAACCCAGATGGGTTTTTTTCTCCAGTTTGCTACTGCATCCAGAACATACTGTCACTATTCCAAAGTCTATTGGCATCACATGTTACACCACTCCGTCAGACAATTGGTATTGCATAACATGATCATTACTTACCATGTCCTTAGCCATAGAAACTCAGTTTACAGAACGCACAATGAAATTGCTTCCGGATGAAGCCGGATTTGGCAATGAGATTTGCAACAGTGTGGATCATTTTCATGCAATTCAAGGAAGTGATCCTGTCCCCCCTTCATTCAAATTTTTTTTTAAGACTAAATTTTGTGCCTCCACCACAACCGAGATCATACAGGTTCTTTGAAGTGGCACTAAAGTCAGCCAACTGGGTAAGCACATCAAAGCTGAATGGTTAATTATAGTGTCCCTTTAGGTTAGCTGCCTTATCTGCACATCTGTTTTATGTGTGGATATTCTGGTTAAGGCCTTAAAAGCAGTGCTGTTATAAGGAGAGGGTAAGCAAGGCCATTGGGGGCAACAATCACAGTCATCCTGTTTTCTACAAATGAGTCAAAGTCAATGTTAGTGATGCCCGCCATAACACAGGCCACTTAACCCTCCCACATTGGGCTCCGTCATGGAGAGAGGGCACTGCCTGCTGCTAAGGTAGAGGCACAGCATGGCACATACCTGTATGGAACAGCAGCAGCTCCACAGGAAGGGTGAGGAGGGGCAGAATTTTTTCCTTCCCACAAGGAGCTCTATTTTGGCCAGAAGCTGCACTGCTTCCCAGCAATTTTGAAAAGGGGAAAAAAAAAATTCTCAACAAGACAAGAGCATATTTTGCTGAGTTTAGAAACAGCAGATTCCCAGCAGGCCCCTCCCCTCCGTTTTTATCCAACAACAACACACTATTCCCCCCACTCTTACACATGTAACAGCAACAATCCCAAAACTGCACCTTGTGGAACCCCACTTATGACCGTAGGCCAATCACATTAGTTTTTAACCACCACTTATTGGATACAGTTTTTCAGCAAGTCTTGCTCATTTACAAATAGAATTCTGTAGCGGTTGATTTTTACCTTGACCAGATGTCAAGTTACTACATCATAAAAACAGCAAATACATTTAAAATGATTTAAAATGAATGCATTTTTCGAAACATTTGGTTCAGAATATTTTTATCCTTTTTTTCCTGCTCCAAATCCTAGGTGCGTCTTATAAAGTGAAAAATGCGGTAACCTTCACACCTAAATACACCAGTCGTAAAAACCCTAGGGCTCTAGAAAATTTGCCCCACATCTGAGGGGCTTCTGTGGCTCTTTTCTTTCTACAACTGAAAAGTTAACTGCCTCCTATAATATGAACACAAAGGGGATGAACATTAGAATAAGTAAGCTGAGATAATATCCTTCTGTCGTCGAATAATGACTGCTATCACCAACTGGTAGAAGCCTTGTCATCAAAATAAAATAAAAATATAATAAATACAAAAATGAAAATCTTAGAAGCAAAATAATGCTTTAATAAATAATGGTTGATATTTCCCCATTTTTCAAAAATGTTGGATTTAGAAAAGATAAAAAAAAACAAAAACCGCAGAAGCAAACTTGTTGAACCATGTCCAGGAAAATAAAATAATAAAAATGCAGGCCATGTTCAGCGCGACATCTGTAAATCCGTGACTGTACTCAAAAATAGAAACTGCTGCCTCAGAGCAAAAGCCAGCCTTTCCGTATAGGTTAAAGGTCGGTTGCCAGAAATGGAATATATAAAACATAAAAGCGGGGTCTCTGGAGCCGCTGTATTGGAAAACACTTTCCTGCTGAATGAAGTCACACAACTAAATCAGGATGAACTATGGGCCCCCACTGACTACTGCAGTGCAGAGCACACTCCAATACACAACAAGAAGATTTTAAAGGTTATTGCGATTTTTGTTTTTGTAAAAATAAAGCTGCTTTGCACCACTTATGCCTGTTGACAATTCTTTAAAGACATATTTAAAAGAGTAAGAAAAACGGGGCGTAAAATTAAAACATGATGTAAAAATGTGTACATAATATTGGCATAAAGATCAGAGTTTGCAGATGATACATTGTCAGCACTTCTCAATATGACAGACTTCTACTGAGCCACTGCATTAAGGATGATGAGCATAAAGCATTAAAAAACAGTCATGGAAACTACAAAATTGATGCATGCACCAATAGTAGCAAGCAGCGTCATAATGGAGTAGGCACAAACATACAGCGCCTTGAAAGAATTAAGTGGTTTATTACAACATGGGGGATAAGGCAGAAAAACACAAGTCATTGTCAATGGCACAGTTAATAGTACCAGTGTTTACCACATTTTTTTACTTGTCATTAGTGCAGTCATACATTATATAAGCCATTATGATTATTACCACATGAATGAGTTATATTCAGAGTACATTGTAGGTGCACATGCAAACAGTTGTCTAGGAAAAAAATCCAAACCTTTAAAAGACCTACCGTCAGGTAACAGGGCAGACATTTTAAAAGAGTTTACTTCCCGACTTATTTTAACCACCAATTCATGCCATTTCAAGTATTTGGTGTCTGCTGTTAAAAAATCGCCCCTAATTTTCCCAGCCAATATTCCAGGTAATGCCTTTAACGTAGAACTAAGAGTTTTCACATATTTGGTAGCAAACAGCAACCAGTCATGTGACCACCAGCTTTGATGTGCAATCTCAGTAAACCCAATTGGTCACTGACAGTCACGTGAATGAGGGAGTTGTCTAACTTGACTATAGCTTGGTGGATGCTAGCTCTTCTAGTGGAGTTTGCTTAATGGGCCATTATTGCAATATAAAACCTGCATCACAGGCTCAATCCGGTCAGGCCAATAAGGGTTCACCAGGCATGAAAAGGGGATGAGTGGGCTACAGCTGCCATAGTGCTGGAACATGGATACTGAATATGAATTTTGGGCATCCTTGAGTACATTTTGTATTGGGTCATTTCAATACAGTATGCCTCTGGGGGGCCAGTGTTGGAAACCCTATTAGGAGTAGAGGCCCACTTTAAAACTGTTCCGATAAATTGTTTTCGAGTTGTAGATAACTGTAACCCAGTTTCTGGATTACTTTCTGAATTTCATATTTTGTGCTTGTGTCAATGGAACTCTGATCAAATCGTTTTTGTTTTAGATTCAGTTAAGCAAAGCTAGAGATACTCTGTGAGTTGGTCTGCCCCTGTGCCCTGCAGAATCAGCCATATCACATTAGCATGGTGTAGCCCCTATTCAAAGACTAGAAGTGTGTTGCTCAGCCCAGGACTTTGCAGGATTGAAGGTCAGAGTATTTAGCAATGACCAATACAGGTTATAAGAGCATGAGCGAAATATCAAGAAGCAGAAAAAGTGTCTTCTCCCTTTAAATAGATTAGAGGTAAATACCAATACAGGTTATAAGAGCATGAGCGAAATATCAAGAAGCAGAAAAAGTGTCTTCTCCCTTTAAATAGATTAGAGGTAAATACAAAAGACTGGCACTCTGTTTAAAGGTAATGTATTGTATTAATTGCATACAATCACATAGCTTAATCCAAAGCACATTAACCAGATATCAAAGTTCATATGTTGGCATTCGACAGTCCATAAGGGCCAACGTTTCGGGGGCACATAAGTCCCCCTTCCTCAGAGCAGACTGACAAACCGTGCTAACAGAGTAGGCTCACTAAATAGAAAAAACAGAAAAAACATTTGAAATTCCCGCATGACGTCACCGGGCGGCCTTGTGGGTAACAATGGCAAAAATACCATTTTGTGAATACTCACCTGTAAAATGGGTATTATAAGTATGTCACACACCCCGCTTCAGATAGTCATTACACTTGGGTTATACCGACCTGTAGAGGGCGATCTTGCAGAGATGTCATGAAAAAAAAAAGGGAGCCCCTCCCGGTACATAAATACCTGGTACCTCCCACTCATTCCCCAGTATTAAGACAGCAGTAAGGAAACAAAGGGACCAGGAAGAGCCAAAATAACCAGTAACAGTAAGAAAGGTTCACCATATAAAGGATCCAAAATACCAAAGGGCGGGGTGAAGCGGGGTGTGTGACATACTTATAATACCCATTTTACAGGTGAGTATTCACAAAATGGTATTATTCTAAGTATGTCACACACCCCGCTTCAGATGCAGCTTGCAGAACTTTGCAGCCAAAAACAGCATCCGCTGAGGCCCGCACATCAACCTTGTAAAACTTGGAAAAAGTGTGAACAGAAGACCAAGTAGCAGCCTTACAAACTTGCTCAACAGAGGCCTAATGCTGGAAGGCCCAGGACGCCCCAACGGCATGAGTAGAATGAGCAGTAACCCGAAAAGGGGGAAAGAGCAAAAGACTTTTGAAAGAAAACCGTCAGGGTAGAAACATGCCCTTTCAGCGTACTAAGCTGCAACCCCAGGTCCAGACCATGTTGCAGAAATTCCAAAACCCTAGGGATAGAAAACACCCTGCAAGGCAAGGCCCGGACCTCACACCAATCAATATAAGACCTCCAAATCCTATAGTAGATGGCAGAGGAAGACTTCTTTCTAGCCCTAACCAGAGTCTGAATGACAGCATCAGGAAGACCTTCCTCTTTCAGGATGGAGGATTCAGCAGCCACGCCGTCAAAGCCAGCGTTGGTAAACTGGGGTAGAACAGTGGACCCTGAGTGAGCAGATCCAGCAGAAGGGGCAGATCTAACTGATCCGCTGCCAACCTTACCACGTCTGCGAACCAAACCTGTCTTGGCCATCTTGGAGCCACCAGGATTGCCGACGCGCCCTCTAGGGCCAGCTTGCGCACCACTTTGCCCACCATGGGAAACAGAGGGAACAGGTACAGAAACCCCAGATCCCTCCAGTTCAGAGACATGGCATCCGCTGCCAGAGCCAGCGGATCCCGCGAGAGAGACACAAACGCCGGAAGCTTGTGATTGTGACGAGAGGCAAAGAGGTCCACCTCCGGAGTCCCCCACCGGTGACAAAGCGACCGAAACACCTTGGGGCTGAGCGACCATTCCACCCCGGCGAGATGAGCACCTGCTCAGGGAGTCTGCCTCCGTGTTCTCCACTCCCGGAATGTACACCGCCGAGATGCATGGGACATTCTCTCTGCCCAAGCCAGGATCAAAGACACTTCCCTGAGGGCACGCCTCCTGCGAGTCCCTCCCTGGTGATTGATGTAGGCGACCGCCGTCCGATTGTCCGACCGAACCTGGACCGGTAAGCCCTGTAACTGATGAGTCAAGTGAGCCAGAACCAACCTGATGGCTCTCAGCTCCTGAACATTGATGGGATCGTGAGCCTCCTGAGGCCCCCACAGTCCCTGAAACTGAAGATCCTTCCAAAATCCCCCCCAACCTGACAGACTGGCATCCGTGGTGACCGTCTTCCAACGAGGGGTCAGAAAGGATCTGCCCCTCATCAGATTGCTCGGTTCCAGCCACCACCGAAGGGAATGCCGAACCTGGGGGGGGACATCAGAAAAGACTGATCCAATGACAGCGGGGACCCGTCCCAGGCCGCAAAGAGATGGAGCTGGAGTGTCCTTGTGTGAAACTGGGCAAAGGGAACCGCCTCGAACGAGGCCATCATCAATCCCACCAGTCGCATCCCCAGCCGGATGGACGGGCGAGGGATGGATAGGAGAAGCTGAGTCAATTCCTGAATCAAAAGAACCTTGGGCCGGGGGAGGAACACCCTGGACTGAGAGGTATCCAGAGACATTCCCAGGAACGCCACCACCCAGGACGGAGAGAGGCAGGACTTGGGATAGTTGATCACCCAGCCGAATCTCTCCAGGGTGGCTACCACAGTCCTGGTATCTAGCTCCGCCTGGCTGAGAGAGGATGCCATAATAAGAAGATCGTCCAGATAAGGCACGATGCGGATTCCCTGGGCTCTGAGGAGGGCCATCACCCCCGCTAGCACCTTGGTGAAATCCCTTGGAGCCGAGTTAAGGCCAAACGGAAGGGCCACAAACTGAAAATGCCGATCTTCCACTACGAACCTGAGAAATCTCTGATGCGCCAGGGAAGATTGAAACATGCAGATAAGCATCCTTGATGTCTATGGACGTCATGAAGTCCTCCTGCCGAAGTGAATTTATGGCAGAGCGCAGAGTTTTCATGCGGAACTTCCTGGGACGGATAAACCTGTTGAGAAACTTCAGATCCAGGATGGGACGAACTGAGCCATCCTTCTTGGGCACCGTAAACAGATTGGAATAGTATCCAAAGCCCCAGTCCGAGGGAGGCACCGGGCAGATGACAGCCATGTCCAGGAGATCTTTTACTGCTGCCCGGAGCCCCTGCGTGGCCAGAGGATCCAAGGGCACGCGAGACCTGAAGAATCTGGGAGGAGGCCGGATCTCGAACTCCAGTTTGTAACCGGAAGACACCACTTCCCGAATCCATCTGTCCGAGACCTCCTGGTCCCAGACCTGGGAGAAGTGTTGCAGCCGTCCCCCCACCTGCGAGGGTGAGGGCGCCCCCTCATTGCTGAGCCGGCTTAGCAGCGGCTTTGGGCCCCAGCTGTGACCTGGACGGGCACGTCCTCTTCCCCTGGGCCAGGAATCACCTCTGGAGGGGAAGACAGCCGATCCCCGTCCAGCTCTGGCCCCACGAAAGGAAGGAGTAAATGAAGCCGCCCCCCGAAAGGGACGACGTTGCGTCTTCTGCTTTTGCGACCGAATCCAATTTTTCTCCAAAGAGCCGCAAGCCCAGAAAGGGAAGAGCCGTAAGACTTTTTGGACACAAAATCAGCCGCCCACTGGCGCAACCAAACCGACCGCCGAATAGCCACCAGCAAGGCCGAAGTTCTACTACACATCACCAAGGTGTCATCCAGGGCGGCTAGCACAAATGACAAACAATTCGCACCGCTTAAGGGTGGTGAACTCATCACTAGCCGGGTCAAGCATGGAGGTAGACAACAGGTCCCCGACAACCAACCTAGAAGCCACTATTAAAAGCGCTGAAGCACAAACAGACCGCAAGGCCGACCCGACAGTGGCAAAACCGTGACAAGCCATCTGGTCAATGCGTTTGTCCTCACCGTCCTTGAGAGTAGAACAGTCAGGAGAATGCAAGACAGAGGAGCTAGACAACCTCAAAACAGGGGCGTCCACCTCGAAAGGGGACGACCAGCGCTTCAGCGCATCCACCGGAAAGGGATATTTCTTATCCAAACCCGGAGGGACACCCGGAAGCCGAGTAGGCCTCTCCCATTCCTTAAGAATAATGCAGTCGAAATGCCTTTGATTAGGGAATTCTAAGCGCGGCTTAGCCTCCTCAAAGAACTCCCCCTTCTGCGGAAGAGTCACTTCAGGAGGAGAGATTGCCAGAGCCTCAAACATATGAGCCAGGACCTTAGGGGTATCCAAAGAATCCCCCTGAATCATCCGACTCCTCAAAAAGCTCCCCTTCCTCTAGCGGGGGGTAATCAGACCAGTCCAGTGAATCAAACTCCTCAAAATCAGAAGCCTGTGTGGCTGGGGACAAGTGCTTTCTCTTAGCCGGGACCTTTCTGGCCACAGCGCTAGAAAATACTTTTTCCAAATTGGACAATCTGGCGCACACCTCAGATTGCGACTCCCCACTCGTGACAACATCACACGGCGTACGGGTCAGGCGGGGAGGGGTAGGAGAAGGGACCTGCGGTGCAGAACCAGACGCATGGGAGCCGGACTGCCGCGTAATAGTCTGCTGCGCACATGGTATGCAAGGGAAAACATCATCCCCTGTAAGGGATGCCCCACACCCCAAACACTGTCAGGGTTGCCCCGAGGGGAGCCCAAGCCCGGTATCCTGGGAAGCCTCCATATGGTGATTTTATTGGTAGTCACAATACCCAAGGGAATTACGCAATATAAGCGACCCAGGATGCCCCTTCTGTGTCCCGAGTGGGAGGATTTATGGGAAGTTCTAAAATTAAACCAGGGACCCTAGGACCGGGAGGACCCTTTAGGATCCGACAAGGGTCCACCTGGAAGACAGAATACAGGGCTATTCAGCACCTCAATCATGCCCAAGCACACATATGCAGACATACTGATAAGCATAACATAAGAAATATATATATATATATATAAATATATGCATGTGAAAGTAATAAGGCCCCCAGGGCCACTCACGGAGGAAGATTGCGTCCGTCCTGCCAGAGGCCAGAGACACGGGAAGCCGAGGGAGAAGAAGGGCGGGCCGGCGCGGTTTGTGCGACGTGCCCCGCCCCCTCCCCTGACAACACGCCGCTCCCGGCCAGTGGCCGGGCTCCGCAACGGTGCCAGGAGCACTGGGGGCGGGCCGTAGGCGATCGCGCCGAGCGCCCGACCCTGCCCCCCTACCAACCGCACCTGAGGGGAAGAAGCTCCCCCGCCGGAGCTGCAGCAACGGAATTACCATTACAAATGGCGAGTGAATCACACATCACACACATACTCAAAGTGACAAAAGTGACAACACACAATAAGACGCTAACCCTAAGGGAGAAAAGCCCCCCCCCCCCTCTAAGGAGCAAGGGCAAACCGGGAGAGGGGGAATCTACGCTGGAAGGGCAAGGGACAGGGCATCCCGAACCGGGATCACCAACCCGGCAAAACCGCCTACCACTTAATATGGGGTCTCACGGTGGAGCGTAGCTCCTAAGCACCATTAGGTGCTGTCTACCCTTGCCCGGACTAGCAGCCTAGGCTGGGAGGCAAGGTGAAATGCTAAGAAGAGGGTCCAGGCAGAAATAGACTGACAAGCGGGCCGGGAGTTACCCCGGTTACCTGCAAGGAGGAGACATCCATCTTCTGACCTGCTCGCCGTCTGCAGAGATGAAAGACGGGGAATGAGTGGGAGGTACCAGGTATTTATGTACCGGGAGGGGCTCCCTTTTTTTTTTTCATGACATCTCTGCTAGATCGCCCTCTACAGGTCGGTATAACCCAAGTGTAATGACTATCTGAAGCGGGGTGTGTGACATACTTAGAATTACAAGAATAAACATACAAAATAAAGTATAAGAGACTTACCTGTCACCGTCGGGGCGCCCAAAAGGCAGTGGGTCCCCGTCACCACCGGCCGCAGCTCGCCTGTCAGCGTGCTGCAGAACCCCGTCTGTCAGAGGGACAGGGTGTATGGAGCCGGGCAGCAATGTCTGTCCGGCAACTGATGGCGTCACAGCAGCCGCGATCCTATTGGACTGCGGGTGCCATCACTGTCCCAGCTCACAGAACAGACAGACGCGCACCCAGGCACCACAGGCCCCAGGATGTGTAGCCGTGGTGTTCTGGGGAGCGCCTCATGTGTACCATAACACCCTGCAGGCGGTGAGAGCGTAGCTCCCGGTTCAGGTGGTCTTATCCTAATCACATATAGTAGCGAAAATCAAATTACATTACATTTTTGTTGGGAAGAATAAGAGGGACAAGAGTGGGGAAAGAGGAGTAGGAAGGGGAGGAAAAGAAAGAGGGTGGAGGATTGAGGATGGTTTGGAGATGGTAGAGGAACGAGAAGCTGAGAAGAAAAACAGGGAGAAGGAGAGGAAGAAAAAGAATGGATTGATTAGCAAGAGGACAGTTGGGGGAGAAGGAATCCAAGAGAAGAAAGGGAGGGGGGAAGAGAGCCAGGGGAGGAGACCAGGGAATGTGGAGGAGGAGTGAGCGGAGTAGCATAGCAAGAGGGATTAGTAGGAGGGACATGATGGGAGAGAAGAGTGAACAAAAAGAGAAGGGGAAGAGAAAAGAAAAGGCAAAAGGCCTTTGGAGATGGTGGGAGAACAAGATTGAGAGGAGAAAAGAAGGAAAGAGAAAGAAGGGATTATTGAGAGGGACAGTTCGAGGAAAGGTAGTATAGGACGAGAAAGAAAGGGTGGGGGGAAAGAATAGAAAGACACAGGAAAGGACACCAGGGAGGAGGGAGGAGGAGTGAATATAACAAGACGGATTAGCATAGCAAGAGGGATTAGTAAGAGGGACACGAAGAGAAAGTGTATTAAGTAACGGGGGGGGGGGGGGGGGCAAAGGCAAGAGGAGAAGCCCACAGATCACAATTTAAGCGGATTACAGAAATTCAAAAGAGGGACATATTTATGTCAATTAGAGGGACACGACGTGGGAATCAGCGTTGTGGTAGATAGCAGGAGAACCCAAATGATGTATTGAGACCCCTAGGTTGCATAGTGTCCAGTTTATGGATCCAATAGGTCTCCCTTTGTAGTAGTCTGAGATGACGGTCACCCCCGCGGCGTGGTCTCTCGATATGCTCTAAGACCATTCCTCGGGTTTGGTGGTTAAGTCTGACAAAGTGCACTGCTACTGGCTTCTCATAGTCTACAGACTCCCCATTCTGGTGTTTATTAATGCTGATGCGAACATCACTCCAGTGTTGCTGGAACCTTTTCTTAAAGGGACCGATCGTCTTCCCAATATAGAGGAGACCACAGGGGCATTTTAACAGACAGACACAATAGTCTGTCAGGCAGGTAAATATGCCGCAGATCTTATATAGCCGGCCAGTGTGGGGATGGGTAAATTCAGAGCCACGGATTATGGAGTTGCAGACATTACAGTTGTTGCATCTGAAACATCCTGCCCTAGTGTGTAACGTAACGGGTTTCTTTAGGTATTTTTCGACTGGATCAGCATTGACCAGGGAGTCTCTAAGGTTCCTGTTCCGCTTGTAAACTCTCATCAGTAGTCGTTTGACTATTGGACACATGGTGTTATCAGATGTCAATATGCACCTATGCTTATTGATGACGCGCTCAATAGTGGGGGCGGCCTCATTGTATGTGACCATAAATGGGACCCGTTCTTCTCTTAGTTTGTCCTTACGACTATCACCGGCCCATATACTTTCTGCCCGTTGTTGGGCTTGGGCCAGTACCTGTTTGGGATACCCTCGTGCCAAGAATTTTTCAATCAACTGGTGCAGCTGTTTAGTAGGGGGTTCAGGGTGGGTATTAACCCTATATACTCTCAGAAATTGTGAGATTGGCAGGCTATTAACCAGGGGTCTCGGGTGTGCACTCTGCACTGAGTCATATCTCAGTAATGTGTTTCTGTTCGTAGTTTTAGAGTAGACCTGTTGTTACTGATCCATCACTCTCTTTGTCAATCGCCACGTCTAGGAAGGTAACATACGTCTCAGACACCTCAGGGTTAAACTTAATTGTGGGGAACACTGAGTTTATGTATTTCACAAACTCATGAAGATCCCATTTGCTCCTGTGCCAGACCATGATCACATCGTCAATGTAGCGACCCCAGTATCTTACATGTTCTGTGTATAGAGGTGAGGGGTAAATGTATCTTTCCTCAAGGAAACCAATGAATAGATTAGCGAAAGAAGGAGCTATGGCACTCCCCATCGCTGTCCCAAGTATTTGTTTAAAGAAAGATTTTTCGAATCTGAAAAAATTATTATGTAAAACGATTTCCAGACCTGTGATGATATATTCAGTAGGTACCTCACAAGGTTCTTGTAATGTTTAACAGCCTTGGTGCCATGGTCATTGGGGATGTTGGTGTACAATGAAGAAATGTCCATTGTGGCCAATAGATCATCTTTATCAACCTGCACATTTTGGAATTTGTTCAGAAAGTCCCCGGTGTCCTTCAGATATGAGGGTAGTCGGCGCACATATGGTTGTAGGTAAAAGTCTAACCATTGGGCTAGCGGCTGAGTGGCTGAGTCTGTCCCTGCCACAATGGGCCAGAATTTTAGGGGGTTACACCCCTAGTGCACCTTGGGTAGGCCATAGATTACAGGTGTGATTGGATGCTGGATTTCAATATATTTGGCAGTATTTTCACTCAACCATCCATTGGATACTCCCAGTGAGACAAATTCTTGCACTGTGTTTTGGAAACTCCAGAGAGGGTTATTGGAAATTTGTTCATAACTAATAGGGTCCATTAGCATTTCTAGGATGCTCTTCCTGTACATATAGTCCATAACAGCGATGGCCCTGCCTTTATCGGCATGCTTGATGATAACGGTGTTATCTTGTCTCAAGGTAGACAAAGCTGTGAGCTCACCCCTTGAAAGATTGCGGTGGTATCTTTTGGACTGCATAATGTGTACAGTTTCTGCCCTTATAGTCTTGATGTAACTGTCAATTGAGCCATAATGGCCAGGGGGCATAAATTGGCTCTCGAGTCTCAGACCCATAGGGCCCTTTTGCGTGTTATCACATATATTGGGGGTGTTAGAGGAGAAAAACTGTTTAAGTTTGAGGGATCTTTCCAACTTAAAAAGTTCTACATCAAATTTGAACAAGTGAAGTGGGACAAAGACAATCCTCTACTCAGGAGGCTTACCTCATCGTCCAAAAGCGTTCTGGAAGAGAGATTCATGACAGGGGTCTCCTGCTGGCCGATCTCAGGGTCACTGAGCCGTTGTCTGCGCTTCCTCCCTTCCCTCCTGGGTCGGTAGGTCCGGGGGGTGCGCAAAAATGGGTCTCCCGAGTCTTGTGTCCGGTACTCCTTTGCGGACCCCGGGTTTGTGATTCGCTGTCTGATGTGTGATAAAGTTGCGGACGTGAGATATTCCGTCTAGTTGGAGCACCCGTATATCTCCTGGGTCGTGGTTGATCTGGATCCTTTCCAGAAAGCCAGGGGTATACCCGATTCTCGGAGTAATCAAGGCACACTTGTTTGAATTTTTCTCTCTTATAGCGCTTCAGTCTTTCTGTATAATTAGCAATCTCAGTCTCTAAGCTCTTTAGGTCCACTTCAGTTTTGGTTGTATCTAGTTTCTCCTCTTGCACACGTCGCCCAAGTGTACAACTGTGCTCTGACTTCTTCTATGACCAGGATCATATAATTGAGGGAGTTCTGGTTTGAGACCTCACACCAACGTTCACAGAAATCAGGTTTATTTCTCCCTATTGTGGGTTGGTTTTTGATTCTGAAACCCCGTGGCATTTTTTTGATCCGGTAGTATTCAGATAAGGTCTGGCCGTGGAGTTCAAGATCCACCCGCTTCAATTCCTTCAATAAATCAATAGGGGTATCCTTACCAAAAGCTGCTGTGGGGTTAGAAGGAAAAAAGTCTCTATTTCTTCCTGGTTGAAAATGTGTGTTTTCGCACGGTTATCACAGTTCTCCTCTTGCCTTTGTCCTCCCCCCCCCCATTACGCAATCCACTTTCTCTTCTTGTCCCTCTTACAAATCCATCTTGCTATGCTAATCCCTCTAGTCATTTTGTTCACTCCTCCTTCCTGGTGACATTTCCTGTGTCTTTCTCGTCCTACACTCCCTCTCCTCGAACTGTCCCTCTCGATAATTCCTTATTTCTCTTTCCTTCTTTTCTCCTCTCACTCTTGTTCTCCCACCATCTCCAAAGGCCTTTGCCTTTTCTCTTCCCCTTCTCTTTTTGGTCACTCTACTCTCCCATTTTGTCCCTCCTACTAATGCCTCTTGCTATGCTACTCCGCTCACTCCTCCTCCGCATTCCCTGGTCTCCTCCCCTGGTTCTCTTTTCTCCCGCCCCCCCCCCCCCCCCTTTCTCTTCCTTAAGTCTTGGATTCCTTCTCCCCCAACTGTCCCTCTTGCTAATCCCTTCCTTTTCTTCCTCTCCTTCTCCCTGTTTTTCTTCTCAGCTTCTCGTTTCTCTACCATGGCCAAACCCTCCACTCCTCTTTCTTTTCCTCCCCTTCCTACTCTTTCCCCACTCTTGACCCTCTTATTCTTTCAACAAAGATTTAATGTTATTTGATTTTCTCTACTATATGTGATTAGGATAAGACCACCTGAACCGGGAGCTACGCTCTCGCCTGCAGGGTGTTATGGTACACATGAAGCGCTCCCCAGAACACCACGGCCACACATCCTGGGGCCTGTGGTGCCTGGGTGCGCGTCTGTCTGTTCTGTGAGCTGGGACAGTGATGGCACCCGCAGTCCAATAGGATCACGGCTGCTGTGACGTCATCAGTTGCCGGACAGACATTGCTGCCCGGCTCCATACACCCTGTCCCTCTGACAGACGGGGTTCTGCAGCACGCTGACAGGCGAACTGCGGCTGGCGGTGACGGGGCCCCACTGCCTTTTGGTCGCCCCAACGGTGACAGGTAAGTCTCTTATACTTTATTTTGTATGTTTATTCTTGTTTTTACCATTGTTACCCACAAGGCTGCCCGGTGACGTCAGGCGGGAATTTCAAATGTTTCTTCTATTTAATGAGCCTTCTCTGTTAGCACGGTTTGTCAGTCTGCCCTGAGGAAGGGGGGACTTCTGTGCCCCCGAAACGTTGGCCCTTATAGACTGTCGATTGCCAACATATGAACTTTGATATCTGGTTAATGTGCTTTGGATTAAGCTATGTGATTGTATGCAATTAATACAATACATTACCTTTAAACGGAATGCTGGTCCTTTGTATTTACCTGGATTCACAGCGGCGCCACCGCGGTCCTGGCACCCAAACGCATGGTGTTAAGTGTGCACCTGCAACCTGGAATATTGCGTTTAGATAGATTAAAGTAACATTCTCTATAAAGTACATATAACGAAGCACATTTAATGCAGTACCTAGGAGAACATCACAACTGGCAATTTCTCAAGGAGCATTTATCTATTGAGGGCAGTCTCCTCCACCTCACCACTATCCATTTCATGCCGTGACAGACAGTGATAAAGTTGTAAGTGAAAGTCAGAAGTGGAATATTTAGGCCAAGCGGATGGGAAAGCAGACTGAGGAGAACCAAACACATCAGTCATCGGGTAATCTAGGTGACACCACCCAAGGGACTGGCCTGGGAAATAGGCTTCTCAAGCAGCTACAGGACACATCCTGTCCTGGCACCAAGGAAAAGGGGACATTACTATTTAGCCTTGGTTGAAATGTGTGTCTTTGACTATTTCCTTTTCTTCCTAAAAGCAGGAAGTCAGCAATGCGCAGGACAGATCATTTATTACTTACTGAGCAAGGACTCTTCTGTCCAACTAAGTTTAAGAGTCACAGCGTGTGACTTTTTCGATTCTATTTAGGTTTAAAACCCAACTCTATTTACAGTTTATTTTTTTAACTTAAAGAGGAGCAAAACCCACCCTGGAGTCTATGAGGCCCCAATCGCTGTGTGAAACCCTCCAGGTCACCCGAAAACTCACCTTCACGCATGCCCACACCAGGGATTTGTGAATGGCCGCTCCCTGTTAGAGGGTAGCGGGGGATGCGGCTGCCAGCGTGCTTGGATCCGCTCACTTTAGACAAGCTCCTGTTCGAAGGGGCTCAAGCTATGGGATAAGCAGCCATGCATGTGTTGTAGGACCGAGAAGAGGTGAGTTTGTTTGGGCAACCTGGGGGGCTTCACACAGCGGGGCACTCCCGATCAGAGTGTCTCGGGGGCAAGAACTAGTCAAGTGACTAGTGAGAATAGTCAAAATACTGGGTTTTGGTCCACTTTAAAGAAGATCATCAAACCTTTTCTGATGTTCCTCTGTAAACATCCCTTTCCCCTCCCTCACTGCCTTATTGATGTCGCCGTCCGGCAGCATTCCTGGCCCAATTACACCCCCCCCTAACCGTCGCCGAGTTTCATTGCAGCCTATGGAGTAACACTTTGCATGCGCAAGATCTGAGGGGTGGTGCAGAGCATGATGGTATGGCAAGATGGCTCTGCCCGACGCAGACAGCACAGGACCGAGGGATGCCAGGGCGTGATACGACCGGATAGGTATGTCAAAAGTTGAAACTGGAGGGGCGGGCAAGCCATGTTTTGGGAGTTTTTATTAACTCCCCAATACCTGAAATGTTCCTCATTAAGGCAGAAGAAAATGGATGTTGGTCACCTGTTTCGGTGTTTCAGCTTTGTGTGGATGCAGGAACAAATGCTGACAATGCTTCAGTATCATGCATGCAGATAGGGCAGTTTAATAAGGTAATAGTCACTCGCTGACTATCTCCAGGATGTGTTCTGTTATTGAATGTGCATGCCCCCGGCTTGTGCCCACAGGTACCCCTCTGCCCCAACCCTCACCCCTTGTTCAAGGTGCCCCACCCACCCAGTTATGCGTGCTCATAGACGATGCAAACCCATCAGGGACGGACTTTCCACTATGCTGCTGAAGATAACCATGTGCTCACTCAAGACTGAGCAGGAAAATAGGGCAGACTCACATCCACCTGTAAAACATTATAATTTGTGGATGTTCCTGTAAAGAATAGGGCAAATATATTCTATTCCCGATGCCTGGCACTTTTCATCAAAAGACATGTGTTTCAATAGTCCAGGTATTAAATCTCACAGCAAGCCCTGATGTCAGGATGCGTGCAGGCCTGGATCACAGGGAATCCTGATTTAGAAAGCCACTCTTGTGGGATTTCACACTCCTGGCCTGAGATGAAGTCTCAAGCCATGAACCACCCCATGCAGGGAACCGCCTCATTCATGCACAATTCAAAGATTCTGCAGGTACACAAATCAAACAGGAATAACTGGGTCGCTGTTCCCCCTAGACCCAAACCCAATATGGTCCCAGAACAAAGAGACC
Organism: Gastrophryne carolinensis; assembly: GCA_027917425.1. NCBI lineage: Eukaryota > Metazoa > Chordata > Amphibia > Anura > Microhylidae > Gastrophryne > Gastrophryne carolinensis. The sequence goes on from CM051237.1 coordinate 64,191,416, forward strand.
AAGCCGTCAAGTTGTCTCATCTCTGTAACCCCCCTAGAACGAGAGATATAGGGATCTTGGGTTCTGATCCACCCTAACCAGGATCGAATGACCCTCCATTCAGAAGTTATGACCAAAATAGCGTTTGTAGATTGTAAGCTGGATCCCAAGCAAGGGAGGAGGCAGGAAACTCCACCCAGGGGCGTTAGGAGTGTCCAGCTGAGGGTTAAATGCCAGGCCCCAATCTAGGGGAAGCTGTTCCATTTTTTGAAGGGTTACTTATACATATAAGGAGTGCTCCTAAGATCCAGCAGGCTAGTCCAACTTCAGAGCCAGGATCATACGACCTTCCATTCAGAAGTTATGCCCAAAATAGTGTTTGTAGATTGTAAGCTGGGTCCCAAGCAGGGGAGGAGGCTGGAAACTCCACCCAGGGGCGTTAGGAGTGTCCAGCTGAGGGTTAAATGCTAGGTCCCAAACTAGGGGAAGCTGCTCCATTTGCTCAAGGGTTACTAATACATGTAAGGAGTGGTCTTAAGATCCAGCAGGCTGACTATGTCCCCGGAGGCTGCCCTACCCAGCATCTCATCTGAACAATTAAATTAACCGGGCAGTCTGTTGTATCTCTGTCTGTAATCCACTGCTCTGCTCTCAGACCTGTATGTAATATTTCCATAAAATGATATGCTTGTAATTACTGCCTAGTGCACCTATCAGATTAAAATACATATTTAACTTGAGCTCTCATTTTGCCTTAACTGAAATAAGTGCATCTGGTTAGAATTTTGGGCCATTGGGCTGATTAAATGGGCTAGGATTTAGGAAAGCTTGCTGTGTGATCATATAGGGTGTATCCTCCACACGTGATAGGAGTCTCCTCACAGCTCCCTAAGAAAATTTAGGGACGTGGCAAAATTTTTTACCAGATTACAGAGCCTACAAAGCCCAGCGAGACAAGGGGAGGCATAATATAATCACAAGGATGCGTTGCTTTCTGCTCATTTTAACCCTTTGCCTGGACACACAAAAAAGCTATGGGCCCAGATGTAGCGTTATAGGGAAAAAAATCCTTTTAAGTAGATCCAATAACACTCCAGCGCCACAATGCCGTCCATAACATAAAAGAAGCTAAACATATAGAGAGTCATTTAGAGGCTGCACTTCCTCTCGGCAGCCGCAGGCTCAATTTCCTGTCATTTTTCCCTGTCCAAAAGCCAGCAACAGAAAATATATTGCACATATTGCTCGGTATTCCAGCATTGTGGGAACTGCAGGGAAGGAATGTGATTGATAAATGCACAGCTTTGTATTTATTTGTTCAAGATATAAACAACGGCGGTGACGCTTCCAGAAGAGGCAGAAAATCTACAACTTGACATCTCCATCGCAGCACAATGGCTCCTTATGATTAGCAGGTGCCCCATATACAAACCTCCCATTCTGCACCTTGCACAAGGAGAAATGCCAGGCAGCAGGTGACATGAATCTGTGAGCAGCCAATGTCCTTAGCTGACACTGCTTTAAAAGCAACGTAAGCCAATTGAAGGTTAAATGGAGATTAAAGTGGTCCTAAATTGAAAAAGTTGAAAAAGAAAACTCCCTTGCCCCATCTGCATGCATGATACTGAAGCATAGTCAGCACTTACATTTGCTCCTGCATCCAATGAAGGCTGAAATGCCTCTTTACAGATTTTCTAGTGGTAGCAGCAATTTTGAACCTTCTTTCCCAGCATCTTAGCCATGCTGGTGCCTGGATTTAACTGATAATGCACAGTAATAGGAAAACCATTGTCACTTCCTGTTTGCAGGCAGCCTGCAGATTCATAAGCCGCCATTTTGTTTTTAAATTTACCACAGCGGGAGTTAGAAAAAGGTAAATTCATTTTTATGTGCAGCAATCTAAATTGATCTGGGGAGGGATGCATGTGAGCACTGTTTGCTGTGTTGGTCTGGTTTAAAGTGGACCAAAACCCAGGCCGATCGCCCCCCTGGGGCATCCAAAATTGGGATGCCCTGCTGTGTGAAACCCCCCCCCCCCAGGTCGCCCCATACCCTTACCTCTTTTCCCGGTCCAATGGCGCATGCGCGAGCCGCAGCCGCATCCATGCTATCCCTCTAGTAGGGAGTGTGCCCGCAGCAGGCATTTGTGAATGGCCAGCGCGGACATGCTCGCTGTTAGAGGGAAGCAGACGATGCAACATGAGTGGCTCCGAGCGCGCTGATTGGACGAGTGGCCATGCATGCACCGTTAGGACCGGGAAGATGCGAGTTGTCTTAGGGGATCCGGAGGGTTTCACGCAGCAGGGCACCCCCGCTACCCACCCCAACAAGCCATCCATGGGACCTGCAGCAGCAGTAGGCATGTTGTCCAGGCAAGAAAAAAAAAAATTATATATATATATATAATCACCCCCCGCAGAATATTGCAGTTTAGATTTATCATGCACCTTTGCAGAGGATGGTGAGTAATTAATCCTATATCAGACACTTGCTGGTAATCAAATACATTATAACTGTAGTAAGGCGAGTTTAGGGTAAAAGAATATTACTCCAGACATCTTGAGACAACAGTATACAAGATAGTGGGCTGCCAGTACAGACCACCAAGGCCCCCCTTTTATCTATATAGATCAGCCGCTATACAGATTATATATTCAAAAGAATTCAATGTTTGTTATAATAGCCAAAAATACATACACATTAAAAACAATTAAAACAATGTGCATGAGATGGGGGATCTTGAGACAACAGCATATGTATGTTCAGCATGACATTAACTTCACATTGCCGTCACATGTACCACTCCGTAAGCCTCCTGCAGAGAGAGTGGGCGGCTGCCTACAAGGGGTTAAATCCATTAATAGAATGAGCACAAAATCTGCTGTGTAGGTTGTGTAAGATGAATGCACTATAGATTAGAAACACTGCGGAGCTGATCCAGATGCCTCATGGACCCAATTAAAGAGACACCCAGAAGTGCATTGCAATAAGCAGAACAATGGAAGTAAAATATTTACTGCCCACTACCCCAAGAGAGCGTAATTAAAGGGTTAGTCCATCCAAATGTGATATTTCACCTGTTAGTAGATTCTGGAGAGGTAAACTACCTAATGATTTCCTATTTCTCTAAGGGACTCCTGGAGGTGAAAGATCTGTACTGTCCCCCAACATGCAAAGCTGCCACAAATATAAATGGCTCTCAGTCTCCATGCTTTTTTTAGGATAGAGTGGACACATACCCATAACTGCCTAACACAGAGTTCAGGTGTGCTTGTTAGAGTGCAGATAAATCTTAAAGAGGAGCATCGGGTGAGGTTTAAACCTCCCCCAAGCCTCACTAAACTGCTGCCCCCCCCCCCCCCCTCCGGTTTTACCTTAGGGCATTATTTACTCACCTCACCAGGGCATCCATCTTCTGGGTTTACGGGCGACCTTCCGAAGGGCGGCGCCATGTTGTATCCCATCATGCACGGCGCAAGGCCCCAGATCCCGTGTCTGCGCAGTGCCCACGAATGGGATGCAATGGGGCCACCCGACATCCCACGAGACTTCTCTGAGCTGCGAGATCACCGCTGGACATTGACAAGCATGGCTAAAGACAATCCTGTGGGTCATTTTGTATGTCCCCCCACAATTCAGTATACTAGCCTATGCAGTTGGTTCTCATATTGCAGCAGCCATAACCACCTACTGGAAAAAGAAGGTTAGGCAACAGAAGAGGAGTATAGAAGGATTGCTTTAAAGGTTATGGTTTTTCTACCCACTCCCCCATAACTTTCTCTTATTTGAGTGTTTTACTTGAAGAAATCAAAGCCAAACAAGTGCATGCTCCACTACTCACTGTACCACTAAAGGGTTACAATCACAGGAGCAGGACTTTAGATTCTCATCCAACAAATGTCAAGTTCTGAGAGCGATGACCTTCAGGCTCCACCTGCAATTCTTGTTAGTGTGGCTGCTCCTGGAGGTGGAAGGTTCTGGCACATCATCATTTTACATAACTGTTCGTCCAGCCAACACTTTACATTCCTATCAAATTTGGTAACCAAGAAACCCAACAGCACAAGGAAAAGTCACCGTGGCCTTGCAGGATGCAGTCCTGGGGGGGAGGGTGCGATATTAATGAATGGCTGTCAGAAGAGCAATAGCCTAACTGGAACAGCAAGTACGAGGTATTTACGAATGTGCTGGTTTACAGAGAAAAGAGACGTCCAGCCAAGTCTCCCGGGAGCAACGGCCTGGCAGCCAAACAAAGTAGAACAAGAGGAAAGAAGTCATGCAATGTTACCGTGACTCAGACACTGGTCCAGCCACTGCAAGTCAAATAAATGATGGGTTTATTAACGGACCTTTAATCTGCTCTCTATAAATCAGAACCTCTTAAGGTGCCAACATGTACTGCATGAAGTAATAAATTAGCAGCAAGTGTTGTGAATAGTGTTGCAAATTTAAAGTGTACCAAAACCTTCCCCGCTGCAGAATAGCAATATACTTGCCTCGGCCTCAATCCCACGCTACATGTGCAGCTTGGCTCCAGCTTTCTACGAGCACATTAGGCAAGGTTAGAAAGGGATGCCTTGCAAGGGATGAGCTGCTGATCCGTAAGACGGGCTTCGTTGTTTACTGCAAGACGGGCTTCGTTGTTTACTGCACTATAGTGCCACCTCACACCATTCCGTGTAATTCTTGCCGTATGTGCTCGAACCTTTAGACACAGAGCAAGCACAGCTAGGAAGCTGGCGCTGAGCTGTGTATGTGCTGTGCAATTGAGACCCAAGCAGTATATGGTGATTTCCCCCAGAGAGAGCATTCATCTGGCTGTAGAACAGGGGTAACTCATCCTAATACTCTGATACTCTGCCATCTACACTTTACCAAAGCCTCCACAAGGAGAAGGGCAGATGACACACATCCACACACGGGCCCCCACATAAAAAACAGAACAGAGTGACATTTTTAAAAATATATAAATATATATATATATATATATATATATATATATATATATATATATATATGTATGTATAACAATGCAATTCAATAAATAAGAATAATGGAGCCCACAGGGCGCTTACAGCAATGGCGCCGTCCACCAGACACCACCCCGAGACGCAGAGCACGAGGCGAGGCAGACTGACCAGAAGAGAAAGAAGGAGGGCGGGCCGGCGCGGTTCGCGCCCGGCCCCCTTTCCTGACAAAACGCGGCTCCCGGCCAGTGGCCGGGCTCCGCATCGGTACCAGCAGCATGGGGGCGGGCCGCCCCCAAAGCACCGCACCTGAGGGGAAGAAGCTCCCCCAGCGAAAAATAGCTGCCAGTCATGGTCGGCGCCAGAGCAACAGCCGGCACCGGCCAAGAAGAAAAAGTACCGCACAAGCACACACACCAATAAAGGCCAAAATCTAAATACACAAGGGAGAAGGGCGCCCCCCCCCCCCCCCAAAAAAAGGAGCAATGGGAGACCGGGAGAGGGGAAAAAAACACACTAAGGTGGAAGGCAAGGGACAGGGCATCACGCCCCGGGATCACCAACCCGGACAACCGCCTACCCCTTGGTATGGGGTCTCACGGTGGAGCATAGCTCCTAAGCACCGTAAGGTTCAGTCTACCCTTGCCTGGACCAGCAGCCAAGGCTGGGAGACAAGGGGTATCTTACTTAAAGTGGGTCCAGGCAGAAATAGACTAACAAGCGGGCCAGGAGTTACCCCGGCTACCTGCAAGGAGGAGACACCCATCTTCTGACTTGCTCGCCGTCTGCAGAGATGAAAGACTGGGGAATGAGTGGGAGGTCCCAGGTATTTATGGACTGGGAGGGGCTTACTTGTTTTCATTACATCTCTGCAAGATCGCCCTCTACAGGACAGTATAACCCAAGTGTAATGACTATTCTGAAGCGGGGTGTGTGACATACTTAGAATATATTGGGAAACCCTCTCTAGTGACAAGTAATGGATCGTTTTAAAAGAAAATATTTAGTTTTGTGGATTTTTCCTAAAACCTCATATCAGTAGTATCATAAGAGGCACAAGGTAACCAACTTACCTTACTGTTAACGATCAGGCTCCTGCAGCTCCAGTTTGAAAACCGCGGAGCTGTGTTTCCTGGTTCCTGCCAGCAGGTTAGAACAACTGGCGCCTCCCTTCAGAAGGGAGAAAAGCTGGTGGCTCTATAAACAACAGAGAACAACTGGCGTCACCATACACAAGGGAGAACTGGTGCCTCCATACACAGATCACACTCACCTACCTGCACAAACTGGGGGTGTGTAAGCTGTGGTAAGGCAAGTGGGTGGCATGCCACAGATGGCACCCATAATCTGAGGTTAGCAAAAGTCCACCGAAGGAGTACTCCTTGTCTCAGTATATGTTTATAGATTACACTTAGCTGGAACTGCTTAAATTCACATTGCATGATAGCATGGCTAGTAATACATGCACATTTAGGCTGAAGTAATTTCTAACATTAAAATATATCAGCTTTAATTTCACTTTTAGCTTATGTCCACTTCGAATGTAGAAAGCTGGACCATACATCTTTTCTTTTGAGAACTTTCCCATCATATCCAGGATCAGAACCAAAGTGGCACGAGGCCCCCTTGGCTTACCTACAGCCACTCCACTGTCTACCACTGTCCTTGGGGTCGGGCATCTTCATGAGCTTCCTGCAGTTCTGGCTCCTGCCCTCTAGGTGGGTGTGGGAAGTATGAAGCCCAGACTGTGTTCATAATGGTATATGAATGCCTCAGTCTAGTCTTGAACAGTGCATGTCGGGCCAGAAAAGTGGGAACAGGGGACAGCTTCAGGTAAACTAGGGAGGTTTGTGCCGGTTCAAAACAGGGGTGTGAAGTCCAAGCTCCCAAAAATACAATTCTGTGATTACTCACCTGTAGAATTGGTATTATACGTATACAGCATGTCCTGTTCCACTTGAACCCTTACTCCTGGGTAATACATCCACAAGATGGCACTGGACTGCAGAAACAGAAAAGTGGCTCCTCCCGGCCCCATATATACCAGGGACCTCCCACAAATTCCCCAGTATTGAAAAGCAGTTAACATGAAGCAGGAAGAACTATAACCATTATCAAAAAATTAAACAGAAGAACAATCACCATACAGAGGTAACTAAGAATAATGATAACAAGGGCGGGGTGGAACAGGACGTGCTGTATACGTATAATACCAATTCTACAGGTGAGTAATCACAGAATTGTATTATTCTAAGTATACAGCACGTCCTGTTCCACTTGAATCCTTACTCCTGAGACATCCAAAAGCAGTGTCCATAAGGTAGGGTGGGATCCCCAAAAAGTAACAGTAAACGGTTTAAACCACTGCCACCTGCAGAACTTTGCGGCCAAAAGCAGCATCAGCTGAAGCCCGAACATCAACCTTGTAAAACTTAGAAAAGGTATGAACAGAAGACCAAGTAGCGGCCTTGCAAACTTGTTCAACAGAAGCCTGGTGCTGAAAAGCCCAAGAGGCACCGATAGCACGAGTGGAATGAGCAGTAAGGCGGAAGGGAGGATTTTTCCCCTTAACAGAATAGGCCTGAATCACAGCCTGACGAATCCACTTGCTGATAGTAGTCTTAGCTGGAGCCAGACCCTTCTTAGGTCCAGACGGAAGCACGAAAAGAGCATCAGTCTTCCTGAAGGATTCAGTAGCCACCAAATAGAACTTCAGGTTCCTAACCTCATCCAAAGAGTGTAAAACCCTTTTCTTAGGGTTACTAGGATTAGGACACAGAGAAGGCAAAACAATGTCCTGATTGAGATGAAAAGCAGAAACAACCTTAGGCAGAAAATCTGGCTTAAAACGAAACACCACCTTGTCCTGGTGTCTCTCAAAGTAAGGGGGCTTGATGGAAAGCACCGCCAACTCAGAAACACGCCTAACAGAGGTAATAGTCACCAAAAGACTACCTTAAGCGTAAGAATAGACAAAGGGGCCTCCTGCAAGGGTTCAAAAGGGGACCCCTGCAAGGCAGATAAGACCAAGTTCAAGTCCCAGACTGGTAACATAGGCTTACGTGGGGGACGCACGTGCGTAACCCCCTGGAAAAAAGTCTTGACCAGGGCATGCTGAGCAAAGGATCTTTGGAAGAAAATGGCCAAGGCAAAAACATGACCTTTTAGAGTACTGAGTTGAAGACCCAGATCCAAACCATGTTGCAGAAATTTTAGAATCCTAGGAATAGAAAACACACGATAGGGAAGTGACTTAGACTCGCACCAGTCAATCTAGGTACGCCAAACCCTATAGTAGATGGAAGAACCTAGCCCTGATCATGGTATTAACTGAGGCAGGCAGCCCCTTTTCCATCAAGATGGAGGTTTCAGCAGCCAGACCGTCAAAGCCAGCGTTTGTAAATTGGGGTGGCGTAGCTGCCCGAGTGAGCAGCTCTGGAACCCTGGGCAGGGCGTACTGATCTACTGCCAGCTGCATGATGTCTGTGAACCACACTCTTCTGGGCCAACAGGGGGCCACCAGTATGGCTGGCACCCCTTCCTGAGCTATCTTGCGCAGCACCCTGCCCAGCAGAGGAAACGAGGGAAACACATACAGGAGCTGAAAGCTCTTCCAAGACATTGCCAAGGCATCCAAGGCTAAGGCCAGAGGGTCCTGGGACAGAGAGACAAATACCGGAAGCTTGTGATTGTGACGGGACACAAACAGATCCACATCTGGCTGACCCCAACGTTGACGCAGGGATCGAAACACCCTGTTGCTGAGGGACCATTCCCCCAGGCAAGAAGTCCCCCTGCTCAGAGAGTCTGCCTCCAGATTCTCCACCCCCGGAATGTACACGGCTGAGATGCAGGGAACATTGTCCTCTGCCCAGGACAGGATCAGAGACACTTCCTTGAGGGCCCCCTTGCTCCGGGTCCCTCCCTGATGATTGATGTAGGCAACCGCCGTCTGGTTGTCCAAGCGTACCTGAACAGCCCGACCCCGAAGGTGCAGGGTCAGGTGGGCTAGAACCAACCTGATCGCCCTCAGTTCCAGAATGTTGATAGGGGTGTGGGCCTCCTGAGGGCCCCACTGACCCTGGAATTGCAGGGACTTCCAGAAGCCCCCCAACCGGTCAGACTGGCATCCGTGGTGACAGTCTCCCAGCAAGGGGCCAGAAAGGATCTGCCCCCCAGCAGGTTCCTTGAGTCCAGCCACCACGATAGAGACCGCCTGGCCAGAGGGGACAGAACAAACACCTGATCCAGGGACACAGGGTCCCGATCCCAAACTGACAAGAGATGAAGCTGGAGAGCCTCATGTGAAACTGTGCATATGGAACTGCCTCGAAGCAGGCCACCATCAGGCCCACCAGCTGCATTCCCTGCCTGACGGACGGATAAGGACAAGACAGAAGGAGCTGAGCTTGCACTTGAAGACTCTCCACCTTCTGCTGAGGAAGAAAGATCTTGACCTGAGATGTATCCAGAGTAATGCCCAGAAAGATCATCACCATGGAAGGAGACAGGGAAGATTTGGGGTGGTTGATCACCCAGCCGAATGACTCCAGTGTGGACACCACCCGCTGGGTATCCCGCTCTGCCTGTTGGAAGGACTGAGAAGTGATGAGAATGTCATCCAAGTAGGGAAGAATGCGAATGCCCTGAGATCTCAGCAGAGCCATCACTCCTGCCAGCACCTTGGTGAATACCCTGGGTGCCGAGGAGAGACCGAAGGGCAAGGCCACAAATTGGTATTGCTGATCCTGAGGAATCTGATGACCTGGAAAGATTGGTACGTGAAGGTAAGCATCCTTGATGTCTACAGAGGTCATGAAGTCCCCCGGATGTAGAGAATTCACAGCTGAGCGCAGAGTCTCCATGTGAAAGTGTCTGAATCTGACAAATTTGTTGAGGCGCTTTAAATCCAGAATGGGTCTGATGGACCGGTCTTTTTTAGGAATAGTGAAAAGATTGGAATAATAGCCTTTGCACCTTTCCCTTAAGGGCACTTGGCAGATGACTTTCAATTCCAGAAGGTCCTGGACAGCAAAGGACAGACCCTGAGCTGACAGGGGGTTTTGATCTGATGAATCTTGGGGGCGGCCAGGCTGCAAACTCTATCTTGTAACCGGAGGACACTACCTCCTGAATCCACCGGTCTGAGACATGGCGCCTCCAGATGTGAGCAAAGAGCCGAAGCTGTCCCCCCACCCGAATGGGTGAGGGCGCCCCATCATGCCTGAGGGGGCTTGGGAGAGGACTTAGGCTTGGGACCCCAGGAGGGACCAGGGCGGCCACGTCTTCTGCCGCTGTCCCAAAAATCTCTGCGGGCCCCAGCAAAGGAAGCTCCCCGTCCAACTCTGGAACCACGGAAGGAAGGAAGAATGGTACCTGAACCCCAAAAGGACCGGGGCTGCCTTTTACGCTGAGGTAACTTACCTCCCTTAGCAAACAAGTCCAGATGTTCACCAAAGAGGCGCAGCCCCTTGAAGGGAAAACCAGTGAGAGCCTTCTTAGCAGCGTTGTCAGCTGCCCACTGGCGCAGTCAGACCGAGCGGCGTATAGCCACCAACAAGGCAGATGCCCTGCCACACATTCTAATGGTATCATCCAGGGCAGAGAGAACATATGCGACAAATTCCTCACAACGCAGAAGAGCTCTATACTCTTCACTACCCGCATCATCAGGGGCCCCATCTAAGACACTCTTGAGTAGGCTCTTGATAGCAACACCTGTAATAGCAGAGGCACAGACCGGACGCAGCGCGGTCCCCACACAGGCAAAAGCATGGCAAGACAGCTGATCTATGTGCCTGTCCTCCCCATCCCGCAGGGTAGTAGAGTCAGGGGAATGCATGACGGATGTGTTGGACAACCCCAAAACCGGTGCATCCACTTCGGGAGGACATGACCAACGTTTAACCACCTCAGCGGGAAAGGGATACCTCTTATCCCAACTCTTTGGTACCCCGGGAAGCCTGCTAGGCTGTTTTCACTCTTTGAACACCAAATTATTAAAGTGAGTTTGTTCAGGAAACTCCAAGCGTGGTATAACAGTATGAAACAGCTCCCCCTGCTGCTGCGGGGCCACGGCAGGAGGAGAGATACAGAGTACTTCAAAAATGTGAGCTAAAAGCCTGTCAGTATCATCTGAAGCCCATGGGTCAGACCCAGACGCAACATAACCCCTAGGCTGTTCCTCAGATGATTGTTAATCAGAAAATAATTCCCCCTCTTCCAGGGGGGTATACCCGGTAATGTCAAAAAACTCCTCAGCCTCCATAGGAAAGAGAGTAACACTGGGTGCCAAAGCCGCGCTTATGCGGACCAGACCCAGCAATATGCCATTCAATGCTGGCCACCTGGGCAGCCAAATCAGGTTGAGACTCCCCCCTGGTATGCACCTCACTAGGAGTCAGATGTAAGCGTGGGGGGGGGGTAGGCGAAGCCAGAGGCGCAGGCCCAGCCACAGGTAACCCAGATTGTAGCGCAAGCACCTGCTGGGCACAGGGTACACAAACCTTGACATCATCACTTATAGGGGACACCCCACACGCAACACACAGCCGGGCTTGTCCCGAAGGAACCCCGAACACATTATCCTGAGAAGCCTCCATATGGTGATTATCACGGCACAACAGGCCAATAGAGATTGACGCTAATAATAGCAACCCGGGATGCCCCAATAGCCCGCTAGGGAAGAAGGAGGTAAAGGAATTCAATAGCCCTCCAATAAAGAGTTAACACTAAATAGAGGGGATAGGACCGGGAGAAACCACAAAAAATACAATTCTGTGAAATACTCACCTGTAGAATTGGTATTATACGCATACAGTATGTCCTGCTCCATCTATAATACTTACACGTGGGTAATCCTCCGCCAGATGGCGCTGTTCACTGCAGACATGCAAAAACAAGCTCCTCCCGGCCCTTCATATACCCAGGGACCTCCCACAAATCCCCAGCATTGAAAAGCAGTGAGAAAAAGAAGCCGGGAGAAACCAACCACCAAACTGGTAACAATAACAATGATAACAATCACCATACAGGGGATCCAGAACAAGGTGAAACCAGGGTGGGGTGGAGCAGGACGTACTGTATGCGTATAATACCAATTCTACAGGTGAGTATTTCACAGAATTGTATTATTCTAAGCATACAGTACGTCCTGCTCCATCTATAATACTTACACGTGGGACATCCAATAGCAGTGTCCATAAAGTAGGGTGGGATCCCCAACAACAAAGGCAACGGCACGTAGCTCAAACTACAGCCGCCTGTAAAACCTTACGGCCACACGCAGCATCAGCTGAGGCCCGAACATCAACCTTGTAAAACTTTGAAAAGGTGTGAACAGAAGACCAAGTAGCGGCCTTGCAAACTTGTTCAACAGAGGCTTGTTGCTGAAAGGCCCAAGAGGCACCAATAGCACGAGTGGAATGAGCCGTAAGACGGAAAGGGGGAGGCCTCCCCTTAGTAGAATAGGCCTGAATCACAGCCTGACGAATCCATTTACTGATGGTAGACTTGGCGGGGGCCAAACCTTTCCTAGGCCCCGAAGGCACAACGAAGAGAGCATCAGTCTTCCTGAAGGCCTTAGTGACAACCAGGTAATACTTCAAGCACCTGACTACGTCCAAGGAATGCAGAACCCGCTCCTTGTCATTGCGAGGATTGCGACACAGAGAAGGAAGAACAATATCCTGGTTCAAATGAAATGCCGAGACAACTTTTGGCAGAAAATCCGGTTTGAAGCGGAACACCACCTTGTCCTGGTGTCGCTCATAGTATGGAGGCTGAATAGATAGAGCGGCCAGCTCTGACCCACGCCTAACCGAAGTAATAGCCACCAAGAAGACAAGCTTGAGAGTGAGAACGACCAGAGCAGCATCTTGAATAGGCTCAAAGGGAGCACCCTGCAAGGCAGACAAAACCAAATTCAAATCCCAAACAGGGACCATAGGCTTTCGAGGGGGGACGCACGTGAGTGACCCCCTGGAAGAAGGTCTTAATTAGGTGATGTTGAGCAAAGGTCTTCTGAAAGAAGATAGATAGGGCAGAAACCTGACCCTTCAGAGGACTAAGTTGAGACCTAAGTCCAAACCATGCTGTAAAAACTCCAGGACCCTAGGGACGGAGAATTCCCGGCAGGGAAGAGACCTGGACTCACACCAGTCAATGTAGGAACGCCATACTCTATAATAAATAGCAGAAGAAGTCTTCTTCCTGGCCTGCACCATAGTAGCCACCACAGAGGCAGACAACCCCTTCTCCAACAAGATGGAGGCTTCAGCAGCCAGGCCGTCAAAGCCAGAGTTTGTAAATTGGGATGGCGTAAGGACCCTTGAGTTAGCAGATCTGGTATGCTTGGCAGATCGTACTGATCTACTGCCATTTGAACCACGTCTGCGAACCACACTCTTCTTGGCCACCTGAGGCCACCAGAATCACAGGTACCCCTTTCAGAGCAATCTTGTGTAGAACCCTCACCAGAAGGGGGAACGGCGGAAACACATACAGGAGCCAAAACTCCCTCCAAGACATGGACAGGGCATCCGTGGCCATGGCCAGAGGATCCTGAGACAGTGAGACGAAGGCTGGGAGCTTGTGATTGTGACGGGAAGCAAACAGATCCACATCTGGTAGGCCCCAACGGTGACACAGGGACTGGAATACCGTGTTGCAGAGGGACCACTCCCCCTGATGGGACATTCCCCTGCTCAGGGCATCCGCCAGCAGGTTCTCCGCCACCGGAATGTAAACAGCCGAAATGCATTGAACATTGGCCTCCGCCCATGTCAGAATCTGAGACACTTCTTGGAGAGCACCCTTGCTCCGGGTCCCTCCCTGATGATTGATGTAGGCAACCGCCGTTCTGTTGTCTGAGCGAACTTGGACCGACAGACCCCTCAGGTGTTGGGTCAATCGCTCCAGTACCAACCTGACAGCCCATAATTCCAGAATGTTGATGGGCAAATGGGCCTCCTGAGGGCCCCACGTCCCATGGAAGCGCAGGGACTTCCAGAATCCTCCCCAACCTGACAGACTGGCATCCGTTGTGACCGTCTCCCAGGATGGGGGTCAGAAAAGACCTGCCCCCTGTCAAGTTCCTGTGGTCCAGCCACCACGAAAGGGACTGTCTGACTGAGGGGTGAAGCACACAGAACCCGTCCAAGGACGCAGGGTTCTTGTCCCAAACTGACAGAAGGTGAAGCTGCAGAGGTCTCAAATGGAACTGGGCAAAGGGCACCGCCTCGAAGCTCGCCACCATCAGGCCCACCAATTGCATTCCCTGAACTGTGGGTTCGAGAGCAGGAACCTCGCCTGCGCTGTCAAGAGCTTCCACCTTCTGTTGAGGAAGGAATATCCTTGACTGAACCGTATCCAGAATCATTCCCAGGAACGGAGTCACCAAGGAGGGGAACAGGGATGACTTGGGGTAATTGATCACCCAGCCGAAGGACTCCAGGGTGGACACTACCAGCCGAGTGTCCAACTCTGCCTGCCGCAGAGACCGAGAGGTGATGAGAATATCGTCCAGGTAGGGCAGCACGCGTATGCCCCTTAGCCTTATCAGGGACATCACCCCTGCCAGCACCTTGGTGAACACCCTGGGAGCCGACGTTAGGCCGAATGGCAGGGCCACAAATTGATAATGCTGATCTTTTAGTGCAAATCTGAGAAACCTTTAGTGTCCCGGAAACACCGGGATGTGCAGGTAAGCATCCTTGATGTCTACGGACGTCATGAAGTCCCCTGGGCGCAGTGAGCCAATGGCCGAGTGCAGAGTTTCCATGCGAAAGTGCCTGTTCTTGACAAATTTGTTGAGGATTTTTAAATCCAGAATGGGCCTGACTGACCCATCCTTCTTGGGTACTGTGAAAAGGTTTGAGTAGTCTCCAGGAGGGACCTTGCAAATGACCCCTAGGTCCATGAGACCCTGTACGGCCAGAAACAAGACCTGAGCTGAGGCAGGGTCTTGAGGGATTCGAGACCCAATGAACCTGGAGGGGGGCCGTACAGCAAATTCTATTTTGTAGCCGGAGGACACTACCTCCTGAATCCACCGGTCTGAGAGGTGGCGCCGCCAGACGTGCTCGAAGTGCTGTAGACGTCCCCCCACCCTGGCGGGTGAGGGCGCCCCCTCATGCCTGGGGGGCCTTGGGAGGGGCTTTGGGTTTGGTTCCCCAGGAGGAACCTGAACGGCGTCCTCTGTTCCTGTGCCAGGAATCAGCGCGGGCCCTTGCGAAGGGCACCCCTCTACCCTGCTTGGCCCCACGATAGGGGGTTGATAGGGAGCTTTGGCCACGAAAAGGCCGAGTCTGTCGCCTGCACTGGGGTAACTTGCCTCCCTTGGCAAAGAGGTCTAATCGATCTCCAAATAGGCGCAGCCCTTTAAATGGCAGCCCCGTGAGGGCTTTCTTGGCGGCATTGTCTGCGGCCCACTGGCGCAACCAGACCGCGCGGCGTATAGCAACCACCAGGGCAGATGACCTGGCACACATCTTAATAGCATCGTCCGATGCGGACAGGATAAAGTTCACAAACGCATCACAGCTGGACAGAGCGTTGACAGTATCAGGAGGCAACTCATCTGTGCCATCGAGAGCACTCCTAACCACGTCCCTGAGCGCTACCGCCGTAATGGCTAGGCCGCAAACCGGGCGCAGAGTCGCTCCCCCAAATGCAAAGGCATAACATGCCAGTTGGTCAACACGCCGGTCCTCAGAGTCCCGTAGCGTAGTAGTGTCAGGGGAGTGCATAATAGAGGTGTTGGACAACCCTAGAATAGGAGCATCGACCTCGGGCGGCGATGACCAGCACTTAACCAAGTCAGCAGGGAAGGGATATTTCCTATCTACGCTCTTAGGGACCCCATGAAGTCTGCTGGGATGTTCCCATTCTTTAAGCACGAGGCTATTGAAATGGGTCTGCTCGGGAAATTCCAAGCGAGCTTTAGCAGTATGAAAAAGATCACCCCTTTGCCGGGGAGCCGCAGCAGGGGGAGAGAGGGACAGAACCTCAAAGATCTGAACCAGCAGTCTATCAACATCATCCGAGGACCAATGCTCGGAGCCAGACTCTTCCTGACCCCTGGACTCATCGTCATATGACCCTGAGTCAGAGAACAGTTCCCCTTCGTCCGAGGGGATATGGGCATAGGAATGCAACAAATCATCAGGCTCTACAGGGAAGAGGGCTGATTCAGGGTTCAAGTGCCGCCTCTTGGCGGTGGCTTTACGCGCTAAGGAATTACCATGCAAGTTTTCAACACTAGCCAGCCTCGTGGCCAGATCAGGATGAGAATCCCCACTGGTATTGGGGGTTAGACTCAGGCTTGGGGGAGTAGGTGAAGTGCGGCGGGGTGCAGGCCCAGCCTCAGAGGAGACGGGAAGCACCGATAGCGCCTGCTGTGCACAAGGAACACAGACCCGTGCATTGTCACCGCTGCTAGGTAAGACCCCACAAGCTACACACAGCCGGGCTTGTCCCGAAGGAACCCCGTTCACAATATCCTGAGATGCCTCCATATGCCGGCACAATATGCCAGTAGGGATTGACGCTGTAAGCTACCCTGGATGCCTCAATAACCCGCTGGGAAGTGGGAGTAATTTTTTATGGTCACGACCGGGAGCTATGCTGGGCCGGGAGAAGCCACTTGAAATCCGCGGTCTGAAAGACATAAGGGGGAAACAGGATGTCAGAGCCATGCGCAATGGGGATAGGAGTAAGGAAAAGTCGCCCGCGAGGGCACTTACATACAGAGAGGAGAGGACGATCTTCACCACGCGCGCGGGAGAAGAAAATGGCGCCGAAAGAACCTCAGAGGGCGGGCCTGAGCCGATCGTGACGCGTAGCGCGCCAAGCCGGAACCACGCCCCTCTCCAGCGAGGCGGCTCGCGGACGCCCTGGCGTCTCCTTCTTCCCCTTATCGGCTCTTCATAGGTTGCGCGAGCTTAAGCGCCTGTCTTAATCAGTATCACTGTCACAGACCGGGATTCATTCCCCGACGGGGAGCCGCAGGAGAGCCCGAGTACAGATCTCGGCTGTGCCTGCCCCGGCTCTGAGCGCCATTTTTAATAGGTTTTTCTGCTTTTTACTTTCTTCTTTCTGTACCATCATTGGCTGGTTGCCATTTTTGGCTTTAGGCCTGCTTCAGGCATAACTAAATCTGACTGCAGTGAGAACATGCTCGGGACCACTAACAGGCAGTCTGCTGTCTATAGACATCTTGGGGGAAAGGGTATATTGGAAAAACATAAATCTGCTTCTGTAATTGGAGCTGTCAGAGTGAATGGAAGCCTCTCAGTCAGGTGGTGATGGATGAACTGTGGTCAGCGCGGGAAGTGCGGACAACACAAGTTTATTCGCTGTCCAGCTGAGCATTGCACAAATACCAATAACCTGAGGTTTGCTATGCCTTTGGGGTGGGGGATTCCATGGAGGGAATACACAATATCAGGTGTTTCCTCTGCAAGCCAGGTATTAAAGGTCACCACAGAGGTAACAGATGCTCATCTGCAGGTAAAGAAGCAGCAACTGTGGCACAGTCCAAGGGAGCAGGCACCACATTCATGACTAGAGTAGTAGCCATGTTATTTGGGATGTCCTCTATGTGTACACAGTCAATATAACAGTTTTTAATAATTATTGCATTGTGAAAGTGGAATATAGTTACATAGTTTGGTTGAAAAAAGTCATGTCCATCATCACTCTAACCTACTTACTGTATTCCCTCTACTCGTGAGCCTCCCCCCCACTTAGGCAATAGTTTATAATGTTCATATATGACCATTTCACTTATCCGTGCAGTGAGAAACTACAAACCAGTGAACACACTAGGGGGTAGTGGGGGTAGTCATGTCCCAGCCAGGAATCAAACCTGCTCCCTCCGGTCCAAAGCCAATTCCTTAACCACTAGGCTACGACTGCCGCTCATGAAGATTTGTATGGAGGAGAACTAGGAAACAGCTTCACTCTGCAGAGAAGCATGTCTCGTATTGGCCTGGCTGTTACCTGTTCCCTTTTCAAAGAGTTTCAACAGTTCCTATCACCCTTTTGGAGTTGGGCACCACTAGGAAAAGGTGGGTATCTCTCTAATGCACCGATGGTGTGATGGGGGTTAGCAGCTTAAAGTGGAACAAAACCCAGGATTTTGACTATCCTGGGTTTTGGTCCTCCCCACTAGTGGGCTGCCTGAAACCCCCCTCTTCCCTGTCAGTCGCTCGGAGCCACTGACGACATCACATGGTCTAAGCCTTCGTCTAAGGCCAGCGGCACCGAACACGCTGGAAGGCACATCCCCCGCTTCCCTTTAACAGGCAGCGTGCACTCGCACTGGCCACTCATAAAAGCCTGTTGCGGGCATGTGCCTTGCTAGAGGGATAGCGGGGATGCGTCCGCCAGCGCGTCTGGTGCTCGCGCATGCTCTGTTGGACCTGGAAGCAAGGTAAGTGAATGGGCGACCTGGGGGGGTTTCACAGCGGGGCACTCCGATTGTGGATGCCCAGGAGGGAGTAAATTGAGAATGTTATAGATTCCCAGGCTGATCGCAGTGGGTTTTGGTCCACTTTAATGTCCCTAGGGACCAGGACCATCCCTGGCACCTATCTATGAGGGAGGGTTTAGGTGGCCTGTGCAATGTGCTTTGCTCCTAAATACAAACAGTCCATTAATGGCAACTGTCAGTAAAATGCACTAAGCAAAACTAGTCTTTCCATTGCAAAGGTCTTGACATACTTGTTCCTCACTATTGCATCAAGGTGGAGCATCTTACTAGGGCAGTGTGTTTTAAACATCTAGAAAGAATGGCATCATATACAATAAGGTAAAAGCCACTGGGTAGGAGTGGTAAAGGTGTTCCAAATGCAGACAGCTTTGCCAACAGTCCAACTGCTAAATGAAGTGTGAGCCCATCCCAGTGCTGGCATCCCCTTTGATTGCTTATGCTCCAACACAGCAGAGAAAGGCAACGAGAATGGGGTGAGTGGCTGTAAGCCAGCAGAAGTCATATTTGTATTAAGAAACCTATTAATGGGTAAAATCACACCAAAGCAAGTCAGTGTTAATAATATGGACTGTATCGAGGAAAAAAAAAAGACTGAGATGCCCTGTGGACATGGAAAGTATGGGCTATAGAATCTTAAACCATGGGCCCTATAGACTCATAGACTATTGATCGGGGTTGCTTCCCCTTAATAGGGACAGCTTTGGTAGTGAGTAAATAGGATATCTAGTGTCCAGTTCACCAAAATACCTAATGGGTTAGGTCTCAGCAGAACTGCCATGAGGAAATTTTGGCCATTGCAGCATTTAGGGACAGCTTTGGTAGTGAGTAAATAGGATATCTAGTGTCCAGTTCACCAAAATACCTAATGGGTAAGGTCTCAGCAGAACTGCCATGAGGAAATTTTGGCCATTGCAGCATTTACTGTGCCTAACATGGCAGACATAATTCTTATATAATTGACAGGTCTGTTACAAAAATATTCTCATGTTCCAATGTTCAGGGGTTGAATACAGGAGCATGAAGCAGGCTTGGCTGCATGGACCCCAGCACAGTTGGAGTCTGCCTCACAGTTGATTTCTAGGGGGAATCCCAAATTGGGATGCCACACATTTGGAAGACCAGGTGAACCCCCGCAATAACCCATGATCCAACGTTGTATTGAAATGTGGTGTTGGCATACCTGGAATCCCTGCCTGGTAGACTATGGAACAGGTGCACAGGGAGAGAAGGGAATGCTGCTGCGTGCCTTTCCTGTACTGCATTTTAAGCGCTGGATCACAGCTTAGAATGTACAGTTCGAGGGATGAGGTGGTGGTTGCTTTCGGCAAGGTTTTCAATCAAGAGGTATCCCAAATGGGAATGCCAATGATTGTAACATGGCCATATTGACTTTTGGTCTGGTTTAAGATTAGGATGTAGGACAGAACACCCTTCTCAAAGTGGCTATTATGAGGTCTATTTCAGGGGTTGTATAGGGCTGATGCTGTCTGCTAAACATTCATGTTCATTTATTTTCCTTTCCTTTGCTTGGACATTTTAAAGTTGTCAACAGAAGCTGACCAGAAGCAATGCTGTACTATGCGCAACACCGGACATACTCGGCCTGGGGCATATTGGTTCACATGGTGGTCCAGTGTTCTGTCTATTGTTGAGGAACAATGTCACAGCTTTGTCTACATTTTGACCCTATGTACAACAACAAAGGTCTAGTGAAGCTGCACAAATGGATAATGATTATACCATCCCATTTTTTATGATATTGGGGGGGGGCTAGAGTAAGTTCTACTGGTAGGTCCAAGAGCAACACTGACACCAGAAGTCTTAAAAGTGATATTTATCCTATTTACTTTAAGCTTAAGCTGATGCAAGTAGCATTTTAAGTAAAACAGAAATTTCAAACTTTCGATCAGGAAGTAGAACAAATATTTGATGATATTTTGGCTATAAACTAGTGGTGTGAATAATTATATATATATATATATATATATATATATATATATATATACGGTATACACATTTATACATGCAGTAATCCACTAATTACCAATTGGGTGCAGGCAGAAACTACAGTAGAGCTTTGAGCTACCCAAGTTAGGATGACCAGCTTTTCTTGATATACGATTTCCAAAGGAAACCATAAATCACAGGCTGCGAGTACCTTAGCAGCCGGGACCCTCAAGCCGAGAGCCATGTCATTCCTCTATTTGACTGATTAATTAGCAAATCAGAGGCCATTTTTCACAGCGAGGCAGTGTGGTTTTCTGAAGCCAGTGGCCGCTCTCCAGTGGAGATGCATTATAGCCAACTCTGCTCTTTTCCGAGCAAGGAAGAGACAAAAGCCAAGGAGAAGATGATAAATCATGAAAAGGTCCCCTCTGGGCTAAGTACAGTGTGGAATGAAAAAGCCAGGCAAGAGCTGCCTGTTTAACTCCCAGTGGCTGCCAGGTGGGCACCTTCTACCCTGTTCACATGACTGCCCAATCTGGGGTTAATAGAGGGACATTGCAACCTAACATTTTAGCTTTTACTCTCCTGCTGGCCGGTCTTAGGGGAATTTCAAACTGAGGCAACTATTACTCCTTCTTATCACCCTTCTCATTGCTTGAAAAACAATCACTGCCTACAAAGCTGAGTGACAAATAGGGGATCAGATGAAAATAAGTAACAACCACCCCCTCCCGCAACTACACTCTACCAAGGTTATCGTATGGCAACACTGGAAAATACTGATACAATGTCATCATCTTTACTTGGGCATGCTAGGTGCCTTCAAGAATTTTCCAAACCTTAAAGAGAGAAACTAGGGAAAGAAATCCACGACAAAGGCAGGGCATAAATTTTCCAGAAAGCTGGAACATTTTACACTTAAAGTGGACCACAAACCACGTTGATAATATATAAGATTCCCGGGCCGATCGAGTCCCTTCCCCAGGGCATCCAAAATCAGGATGCCCCGCAGTGTGAAACCTCCCAGGTCACCCCATACACTTACCTTGTTCCCCGATCCAACGGCGAATGCGCGAGCCGTGGCCGCATTCCCGCTATCCCTCTAACAGGGGGTGTGCCCGCCAGGCATTTGTGAATGGCCGGGCACGCTCTTTGTTAATAGGGAAGCGGGGGATGCGGCTGCCAGTGCGCTCGAAGCCACTGGCCTTAGACAACGTGACACCCCCCCCCCCATCGGGGTGACCCAGGGGAAAGAACCAAAACCCAGCATAGTCAGAATCCTGGGTTTTGGGCCACTTTAATATCGCACAACCAATACAGATCGTTCTCATTCATGAAGAAAATATATATATAACTCATGGTTACAGTGAGAATGTACAAATGGTCAGTGGCAGGTAGGAGCATAGTTTTTTCATATATATATATGTTTTGTAATATGTTCGGTCAAATACTTCCTCCTACCTTATCCTTATTGGCAACAGTGTAAAATAGTCCAGTTCAAAGCATCTTCAAATCTCTGATTTATATAAATACCCTAGCGAAGTTTCTTTCTCGGTTTGAATTTTTCTGGGTAGTAGTGGTGTTAGGAAGGACATGTCATGGCATAGCTTGTGGTCAGAGACAACTGTGTGGCCATTGTGGCTTGCCCTTCTCAAAGACACTGAAAGCGCCAAAGACCAGAGTGGCTGTTAAACCCCTTTTATGCATGATCCTACAGGAATGAAACTGAAAAGAGGACAAATTAAGAGCCCTGCTATAGTTTCAACGATGTGCTACAAGAAAGGGCACATGAGACATGTATCAGGTAAGCTGCTTGCTGCCTTATTATTGCTGTTGGGTTTACCGTCCCAATCTCTTTCAATATTTTCTTGGTAAAATAGAGCATAGACCCATTTTATAATATTGTCTAGTCTGGGGTATCCATCTAGGGACTCTCCCCTTGTCTTTTGGTGTATTTTACATTTCTGAATCTCAGCTGTGCAACCTGATGTGAACAAATAATGATGTGACTTAAAGTGAACCCACACGTGTCCACCAGCTAACAGGTGCTGGTCCGGAACCGAGGGAGTGACCCTGACCCCCTTGACCGTGGTGAGAAATAGTATATTTAGTAACAGTTACTATATTACATTAGAAGCATAAAAATACAACAAGAGGAGGAAGCCCCCAAAGGGAAGGTCTGGGATAGCCACACAGTGGCTGAGTATTTTTAAGCTTCTTATGTAATGTAGTAACTGTTAGAACATAATATGCAAATTCAGTGATGTCAGATGGGAACTGAAAAGTAGTTTAAGCAGTTGATTATTTGCTCTTTCGTCAATGGACATGGGGTTCTACTTTTGCTTTGAGTTAGAGGTCCCCTTGCAGCCTCGAAACATTGGCTTTTTGTGTTCTGTTTATGTTATGTTTTTCTTATGCAATTTAATTGAACTATAATCTTGAGTACTGGTCTTTTCTACTATTTTAACTCCAAATCAGGCTGATTTATGGGAGAAAGAGGGGGTGTTTTTCTTTCAGCACAGGAGTGGGCAACTAAACGAAAATTACAACCCAACTCAAGTCAAACCAGTTTAGTTTTAGACATAGTGGGGAAGAGGCAGGCAAGTGGGGTCACACCAGGAAATTCTAACAGAAAAACTGTAGATCATTGGCAAAGGAACTGGGCTTATATCCACTGGCTGGCTCTCATAACCTGGATTAAGATTCGTGAAAATGGAGAACAGTCCGAAAATCATGTAAATGCAGACTGCTGACTAGGTCCAGGTTTCCGCTTTCAGTTATATAAAATGCAATCAGGAAATGTTAGCGATGCTGATTCAGAAAATGTTCAAGAAATGACGAGGTGGCCTCAGGAAACTTGTGGATGAAACAGTTAAATGTTGTCTGTGTTGGGGTCAGCATTACCAGGACCTCATTGCTATTTATGTTATGAGTGGCTGCCCAATAAATGTAACAGCTCATCATCTACGGGGCTGGAGCAGACGAGGGGAGAGGGGTAGGTCGGGCCTGTGGGTGACCAGTCACTCTTTCCCTTTTGATAAGGCTGCAGCAGGAAGCACAGCTGGACATGGGAAGGAAACGGCCAGCATTAAAATAAGGCAAGAAAAACAGTTTAAGGGAGAAGCTTACCAGGAAGCAGAGACAGATCGCAGCCATGTGCACTTCACTCTTGCACAGTGACAACAGGCGAGCCTACCAGCAAACTGCCCCTGTAAGCACAACTAGTGAATGTGGAGTTAACCAAAGGGCATGTTAAAGGTCATGTGATCCATGCAGAACTGCCTTAAAGGGTAAATCTACCTTTGATGGCATTTTTACAAGTGTACAATTATTGTGTGCCAATATGTTGTCTTCAGGGTATGGAGCCTATTTTTTTTTTTTTAGTTTTTAGTTATTTGCAACATTTTTAAAATAAACTGGTTTTCCCTAGCAACAATGGGTTGATTCAGAACATTGGTGAGAAAAAGCACTTTTAGGGGAGAAAACTGCCATTGACTTTCATTATTTACCTTGGGGCCGATTCAGAGCCAGGTGAAAATTTAAATCCAGTAAACAATGCAAGTCAATGGCAGTTATCTCTCCTAAAAAAAGTGAGAATTCTCACCAGGTTCTAAATTGACTGCAATGTATTCACCTTTGTAACCGTACATGAACACATGTGAGTTTGGTGTACCTGGCAGAAACTTTCTGATTCTGGCTTGTTAAGCACCTGATTTGAGACGACGCTCCACATTCCTGAGCTACCAGGTTTAACCCCTTCTGGTTTAATCGAGCCTCTTCAGGTGAGGGGATTACAATCTTGTTTTCAAGTAGATAAAGGGTTACATTGGAAGGCTTTTAGGATTTGTAGGCAGAAGATACACTAAAGGGCTTTACTCAAGGCCAGGAAAGCCATTTGAGCAACACAGACCCACAGGGATATCAGAAACAGCAAGGTGATAAGTAAATCACAGGTATGGAGGAACAAGCATAAAACACAGGTTTATTTTACATTCCAGAAGAGAAGAAGGAACACCAAAAACCTGACAAAATTTGAGTTTTCCATTAAAGTCAAATCCAGGCAAAGAATAAACAATAAATGCTAATCTTTTCTCCCCTCCGCAGCCTTCCTTATTATGCTGTATAAGTGCATCGGCCATGGCCGCACTGCAACTTCTCGCAAGACAAAATCCGGAACTGCTATTAGCTCGTCGAAACACTGAGTACAATGACATGCGGTTGTGGAAGAGACAAGAGGGTTTGCCATGTAAAGGTAAAAAACAGTAGGATGTCCAATTGGCAGTAGTATACTAATTCATTCAATTAAAACTAAACAGTTACATAATGGCAGTTAGGTTGAAGTGCTTTCCAATGCTGAGCTGTTAGTCTTAACGATAAACCAATTTCTACGAGTGTTTCAGGACCGCCACTTGAGAGAAGGCTACTGTTACAGGTACCACAAACTGAGTCAAGTTTAAAAGCCCCCCCCCCCCTCCTTCAGGATGGCCACTTGAGAAGATAAACAAGTAATCTTGGTTAAGGGCGGGACACAGAAAGAAGAACTCTTCTACCAAAGGATTGCCGAGAGTCAGACAAAGGTATGAGGGGAAGACCAAGTGGCTGCCTTACAGATTTTCTCCAAGGAAGCCCAGAATCTTTCTGCCCAGGAGGTGAATACTGCCCTGAACTGAACTTCTTCCAAGTTTTCAAGTAAATACTTCTAGTGGACTCTTTCCTGCTTCCTATAAGGGTTTCAATTACCCTCGAGGACAGCCACTGCCTTTTCAGGAGTGCCCTCTCAGGATCCAGGCTGTTAAATTTAGATTCTGTAGATTTGTGTAATAAACTGGGCCATGAGCCAGTAGGTTTGGTCTCTGTGGAAGTTGCCACAGAGTGTCCCTGAACATGTTCTTTAGAGCTGCGAACAAACTTCTTTTTGGCCAGGCGGGAGCTATTAGGATCACTGTTTTTTCTTTCTCAATTTTTCGTATCACCTGAGGTAACAGCTGATTGGTTGGGGAGGCGTAGGCTAGAGGAAAGCTCCAGGACTGTGCCAGAGGGCCTCTTTTGCAAAGAGATCTATCTGGGCTACCAACCTTTGTTGCTTGTCTGGTGGTAAAAAGATTTTCTGTTCTACACTCTCTCTGTGGATACCAAGCAACCTGCATTTCTTGAAGGGGAGTAGATTGGATTTCTCTAGGTTTACTATATAACCTAACCAGTGCTGTAGCTCTAGAGTGACGGAAAGACTCTGAAGAAGAGAGGCCTCTGTGGTCCCTGTAACCAGTATATCATCTAGATAGGGAAAAATTGAAATCCCCTGGCTCCTCAGGACACTCATGGCTTCTGCCACTACCTTTGTGAATAATCTGGGAGCTGAGGAGATTCCAAACCGCAAGGCCCTGTACTGAAAGTGCAGGACTTCCAAATCTAGGTGGATTGCAAAGATGGGTATGTGCAAATAGGCACCATAAACTCCCCCGGCATGAGCGAGTTTCTTATTATAAGAAACTTGTGAATATTGACTTCATGTTGAATCTTTTGTAGACAAAGTGATTTAGGGCCATCAAATTGAGTATCATTCTAAACATGCCCGATGACTTTTGAACCAGAAATACGTTAGAATAATACCCTTTGCTCTGACTGACATAAGGGACTGTCTATTACTTCTTTGTGAAGTAACTCATGGATAACTTGGGGAAAAGCCACCCTCTTTCTGGGGTCTCGTGGCAACTTTGTGATCTGAAAATTCTGTGGAGGTCTGGAACAGAGATCCAGTTGGTACTACTGAGACACCAATGTCAACACAAAAGGATTCAAGTTATGGACTGCCACGCGACCAAATAGAAGGTTAATATTCCCCAAACCTGTCAGGTTTTTAACCAAATAGCTCATCTGGCTGCATTAACTAGGGCTGAAGCCCTGGCTGTGGCTCTACCCGCCTCGGTGGTGGGTCCTCAAGGAAGGAGATGACCCTGAACATACAGGGGAGGGTCTCTGAAGGGCTTGTTTTGGGGTATCATGTTCTATGTATCCCTTCAGGTTCTGCAGCAAGAATCCTAAATTTCTGGCAACAAAACCCGATGCCAGGGTTGGTTTGAAGGTAAATGAGACCTTATCCCAAACCCTTTTGAGGATTCCGTCTGTGCATAGAGTCTCTAAGCGTACCTGAATCTTTGAAACTCAGGTCAGAGGATCAGGAGACCTGTGCCAGGGAGGCATCCAGTTTGGGGCATTTGGACCAGGGGGCACCAGTGTTTTTTTCAAATGGGAATTTACGCTTAATTGACTTAGAAAGAAAAGGCTTTCTCTCAGGGAACTGCCATTCTTTTAATTAAATTAGACATGGAAGAGTGAATCGGAAAAGATCTTTCCATTTTACCCATTTTATGACAAAATAGCATCATCAGCCGATAGCCGAGTCTGTTCATCAATAGGAATTTCATAGTGTTAAGAGAACGCCAGTTTCCTCTAACATCCTATTCTTTGGGTCTTTTGGAGCTCCTTCATCCTAAACCCCTTCCCCTTCAAAACCCTAAATTTAGTGAATCCTCATCTGAGGAGGCTATACCTTCACTCTCCTGGGTTCCCTGACTGTGACTGGTAACAGGGGGACTGTGAGAGGGCTGAGGCGGTTCATGAGTAACCGGTGGCACCATAGGGTCTATCTGAGTTATGGAAGAATCTTGTGTCTGAGGAAATGTGGCTACTGGGGGGGGGGCTGTCGTGGCCAGCAGAGCTGCCTTGCAAATTTCCAAGGCCATATCCATTTTCATGGAACCTACAGTTTCTAATATAAAGGAAGCTGTCTCACCCCCAATTTATTGTCAATACAATTTTGACAAAAGTCTGTTCCAGGACCATGCAGAAATAATATCATGCTAAGTTAACACGAATACGAATACTTTATTGACCGCAAGTAAGTACAGGATACATACAAGGAATGCTTTTTGGAAGGGAGGTACCTCATTAGAGAACAGTGCACTAACCACAGTGAACACCCACAGTGAACAAATAAATTAAGGCTCATAACAATTGTGGAAAATATACTTCTCGCCAGCTGCCGCTCCTCTATTGGCCTACCCTAGTGCCAGCTTCCCGCGGCCTGGGTTAATGTGAGGGTTCCTAGCCTTCTCCAGGCCTCCACTTCCGTTTCTTTTCTTGTGTTCCGGAGGCGACCTCTGTCCCCAAGGCTGGGAGTGTCCCCAAGCTCTGCCTTCTTCGCCCGGCATCAGCGGAACTATGTCATCGGGCGCGACCCTGTCCCGCCCCCAGCAGTGCACACCGAGTACAGCCTGGGGACCTGGAAAACTGGAATCCTGGCAGCCACCCCTGCACCGGAGCATGGAGCAAATTACCCCCGAAACCAGGACAGGCGACCAGACCTTCTCTGCCCCTGTACACCATTGGACAGCCTGCCAGTGACACCAGGATCCTCAGCAGCAAACAGGTGTGAAAGAGCGGGTTCGACAGACCCCCTTGGGCCACAGGAAGACTATCCTGCAGAAGTAAAGCCCGGGGTTGGCAAACCCCACCACAGGAAATCCTGGGGTAAAATACAAAAAAAATAAAAAAAAACTGGCTAAAGTTCTTAGTCCCAGCCGTTTCCTTGCAGATGAAACACACAATACTGAGGACTGGGAGGAAGGAGGGGCTTTTAAACTTGCCCCAGATTGTGTTTCCTGTCTAGAGGGAGGAGACTTCTCTCAAGTGGCCAGCCTGAAGGACGAAGGGAGAAAAAGAAAAACAGGCTGTTTTGGGACACTGGGCTGGGGAATAGGATCACTTTAAGCGCTGTTGAGGGGTGGTGCAGTGTGTCAGCCAAGCAAAACGCATTTGGAGAAGCGTGTCGGGCAGTATGGATTGCTCTCTTTCGACAAGTGTACTTGTCACTGATGAATTTAAGCTGTCACAACAGACACCCACTTATAGTGCCTCAGGGGAGGTAACCTTCTTGTAGTGTGGGGGAACCTTTACCGATTACCGTCAACTATGAAATTAAGAAGTCCGTTCTTGTTGTTCATGGAGATATTACTTACATATGAGGTTGATAGATGTGGAAACACAATTCTAAAGAGCCCTAAGGCTACTTTAACACCTTTTTTCAGCAAAGCATGTAAGAATTCAAGGCAAAATTCCCAGTAAACTTAAAACTTTTTAAAAACCTAAAATTTAAAACAAAATTTGTAGTTCTACTTTAACGGCCTTTTGATGATAAACCAAAACTCACGGACCAGAACTGCAGATAGGTGCGTTGCACAAACACAGCAAGTAAGCCCTCGTTCCCACCTGTCCAGTACTGCATGCATTTCTGTGTTCGCAGCAGATACAGTGGTAGCGCAAAAAATATCCATCAATGGCACCTCTATGGCCCCTTTCACATCTCTCCAGTGCATCACCTTGAGGACATCATTTTGGCACGCAATAATGGAAACTTTATAATAATAATAGAAAAAATGGCAACAGTGAAATTACCCTTTAGAGCTGTAGATTTGTAGTACACCATGCTCAAATGACGACATCAATTGTTTCCCATGTAAATATCCGTGCATGCGATTAAAGAACCATTTCTCCATGGCAGAGCCTACCTAGCTAGCCTAAATAGTTTCAGAGAATTTAGCCTATAGGTTTGTATGTTAGAGGGTTTCCTCAAAGCTCACTCTAATCCTTACCACTTGCTGACAAGACGTGCTCGCTGTGGCACAGGCGGCCGTATTGTTCCAGGTTATCCAAGCTTTGGGATAAGATAACATTTTTTATGTTCAGATTTTTCCATCATAAAGTTCCTACAAGTTATGCTCTTGGCTGAAGAAAAGATGGCGTCAAGCATGGGCCGACCTTCGCTGCTGGATTCCGGGGCAGGTACGTGTTTTTTCTTTATGTAAACTAGTTTCAGCACTAGGGAAAGGTGGCAGGGCAGGGGGATTTAAAAAAAATGGCAGGTCTGGGGTGGACAGATTACCATATTTCACCTTGTCCTTGGCACATACACAGTTATTGGTAAGCAATGGGCTTACATTATTGGGGTGCACATTACACCCTATGACAACCTAATGCAATGGCCCATTTCCATGAACAGATATAGTGTTTGTTCAGTGAGCAAATGACCATACAAAACGTAAGAGATCAAAGACTGCTCATGCTGTAAGGTTCTATTTGTGGTTGATATTGGTATGCAGATGGTAAGGCGACTGCTTCTACAGATGAATTATCGTTCAATTTCGGTCACTTTAGCAATTTCTTAGTTGAAAATCATAGTGAAAATGGGCCATATGTCTGTCCTCGGCCACATAGTTTGGCTGTAGGACTGAAGCAGGGCGTTCCTGAATCGATATAATAACATTATACTCTGCAACGTCCAAGTATTCACAGGCTTGCAACTTAGAGCAGCGCATGGTGCGGCCTGTGCAAAGGTAAGAAAGAGAGGAAGGCCAAACTAAAACGGTTTGGAGAGCAGAGATAACAGTGTATGGTTACATTGTTACCATCATGTTTTATGAAGAAGACTAAGTCAGTGTTAGACTGGGATGCTATATGCTTATAGAGGCAAGATCCGGTTTTGTCCTACTTTAATACTTCAGCCAGGGTCATCTATCGGTCTTAACCAATTCTCTGATGCCTGCACACTCTGCCAGTCATTGCACTGGTTGCCATATAGGATTCAGTTTAAACTATTGCTTCCCACCCATAAAGCTCTCAATGGTGCTGCACCCCCTTCTTCCTCTCCCTCATCTCTGTTTGGATGTTACGACTAACATCCACCATAATCTAAAACTCTCACGAGCTGCAGCAATTCTCTGGAATAATTAGATTAATTCACAACATTCCCAATTTTATGGCACCCTAGAGAACTCAACTATTTACACTAACACTATTCACCGGCCTTCAACATTGTTATTCTTAACCTAATCCATCAAACACACAGTATCCACCATCACTTGTATATTTGTACATGAACCCTCTGATTGTAAAGAACTGCAGAATATTTTGGTGCTAAATAAGGATTATTATTTGTCTTTTTTTTATTTAATGTGTGTTGACAGGTGTGCGGCAATTCTAGATATAATCTCTAGCTATGACCTGCTTATGTCCGTAAACCAAAGACCTCATTGCAACGTTGGCCTCAATCAGGTTCGTCAAGTGCTCCAGCGGGGGCTTCCACTTCAAAGTACCTTGGTGCCGTTAACACCTGGAATAGGCAGGCGACCGGGCTGGCTTCTGGCCAATATAATGCCATTAATGGAGCAGCGCCTGTCAGGGTTTTGGACGGCCTGTAACAAGGGACCGGTACCACTTGATCTCAGTGTTGCAGTGACATCCTTTGAGACAGAGTTTCAATTTCAGGGAACCAGGGTCTCACTGCAAGCAGGGCGGGCTCAGAAGTCTGCTACACTGAAACCAAGTCTTTACCCAAGGGCCTGAAATCTAAGGGCAACCCCAGTTTTCAGTAGAGATCCCCCGCAAGGGAGGATAGACTGGGCTGCATAGGAAGGCACAGGTCGCACCCAGGGAAGTCAAGGGACTGGGTAGGTGGAAGATAAGTGTAATCTGGTATCCAGGCAAAGATAAAAAAACATGCAGTGATCAGGTGAAGTAAGGCCAGCAGCCTCCTGACAGTGGCCACGAGGTACGATTCCTCACATTAGGATATATCCCACCTGGTATAGGACTTGTAGTATTTCCCCATTGGTCGTCACAGAGATGTTGAAATTAATCGAGGCTGTGCATCCCATAAGCTATAGCTTTTACATTAATGCATTAGAATGCATTCTTAGGTTTGCGTGGAATTTATTAATTAATATTGTTTATCCGAGGTCAGCCGACAGTATGCGGTTTTACTTTGTACATCACACTTACGAGAGTGTCAAGCCAAGTTGTAATCAAATTAGTG
The DNA here is from genome assembly GCA_027917425.1 of Gastrophryne carolinensis. Lineage (NCBI taxonomy): Eukaryota > Metazoa > Chordata > Amphibia > Anura > Microhylidae > Gastrophryne > Gastrophryne carolinensis. Next base: position 64,222,674 of record CM051237.1, read on the forward strand.
GCTCTATTTTCACACAATGGCAAATCAGGGATTAGGCCTGGAGTGACAAGACATAGTTGGCCAAAGGATGAAATTATAAGAAACGTGATACTTGCACACCTTTTAAAAAGCCTTCGGAACGACACACTAGTACCTGATATTAATGTCTCTGTAATGATACACCCCAGGTGATGATAAACACTGTAAAGAATAATATGTCATATGCCATCTACAGGCACCTGATGGCGAACCTGCACTTAGAGATCCTAATAAATGTTTTGCAGAACAGGATAATAGCAGCATTATATATTTCAACACGTTCAGTGTGTGTATAATACTTGCCGTGATTTAGGGGCATACAAGCATCGACATGCTCCCCTCACTCCGCATACAGACACAGCCGCTGTCCAGGAGAGAAAGAGGCTTCCGAGGTCTCCTACATGTCTGATCACCTCTCCTCCACTCAATGCACCACCTTAATCATCCAGGTTACATTTACAAGGTTTTTACTGAAACTGCACATTTTACCTATGCCAACAAGTTTATTTATACAGCCACTGCTACAAAAAGTAGTAATAAATATCTAGAAAGCACATGTTTAATGGTGCAGGCCATTCAAGTATGAATATGATGAACTTAAAATGACTTTGAGGGGACGGCCTACCTGTGAATCTTCATCCTGCAATTCATCTTCTGTTGCCTGAGCTGAAAGGTTTACAGCTGACATTACACTTAAACTCTGAATCAGACTATGTAATCCATCTTCACCGGTATCAATAACTGCAATCTTAAGCTTAAAGTGGGTCAAAATTCTTGCGGCCGGGCCCTGGGATCTAAAAGATTTCAGGCCGGGCTGTTAGCCTGTCCTGGATCATACTACATCGGATGCCCCGCTGTGTGAAAGCCCCCATCCCCGGCTTCTCTTCGGGCATGCGCTCCTGCACCCAGTCATTCAGAATGTGCGCAGGCCCGAATAGCGTGCGGGGGATGTGGCTAACCGTCTGCACCTTGTCACAGCGGCACTTTTGAGAGAGACAATTGGCTCTCTCAAAAAGTGCTGCTGGACGTGGCTTCAGTGATGGAAAATAAGAAAGTTTAGCAAGTTTAGGAGTGGGGCATAAACAGGACTACCTAGCTGAGGCGGCCTCGCTTTCACATGCATTGCAATATTCATCAACTTAAAGGTGTAAGCCCTGCTGGTTGGACCAGAAGTTTATTATCGCTAGAGACATCTCCCAGACCCCTTTTTTCATCTCACTCCTTATCGCACCACTGGTTTATTTTTATGCAGCCCTTTAAACTGGAACCCAGGATTTTAACTTTGGTTTCCCCCAGGGGGAGGGAGTATGCCTGCCCTGGAGTCTCATAGAAGACAGGGTGGGTTTTAAATGGTCAGCGTTTTCCTCGTCTCCCACCATGCAGTAATGTAGCAGGAAATTCCATAATTTAGTAACACTCTAGCCAACAAGGAGTTAAACACAATGTAAAAAGGTGGGAGGCTCTCAGACAAATCTAGCAATTTTAGAATAAGACTCCACAAAGGCTAATTGCATTGATTCTTCATTATCGACCAGATATTGTCTATACTTTCCAAACATTGAGAAGTCCAATTTAAAGTCCAGCACTGTTGTACCAGCCATTGTTTGCAAATAAGAGGTGGGAGGGAGGCCATGGAGGCCAAAGAATGTCCATGAATCAAAGCTTTTAACACTGCAGACTTCTAGACCTAGTGAAATCTATTAACAGCTAACAAGGTTGTGTGGCAGAGAGCAAATTTATCACAGCCTCCCAAAATTATACCAAACACACTAGATCGATTTTGATTGTAATGAAGCACTAGACTAAACAAGTGCGGCAACTGCTCAGATACAACACTTCAGTTCATTCAGATGGTAAAATGTATTGTAGGAGATCTTCAATTTCAACATTTGGAACATTTGGACTTTAATATCCAGCCAAAAACAGACAAAAGGAAGAGCTTGCATAGGCGAACAAACGTGATGAATTACTGTTTAATTATTTATTGGCACTGAAGATAATCTTATAATAAAAAAGTAGGAGCAAACATTAAGCTCCAATGGAAACCTGCCAAAGTAACCAACACAAGGCCTTAAAGCGGAACTTCCATTAAAAGTGACCCCCCCCATCCTGCCACCCTGGGGGCAGGATGGGGGTTACAAAGAAAAAACTACAATTCTGTGATTACTCACCTGTAGAATTGGTATTATACGTATACAGCACGTCCTGCTCCAGAGATAATTCCTTACGTTTGGGTTCTACATCCACAAGATGCCGCTGGACTGCAGTGCAGCAAAAAAGTGGCTCCTCCCAGCCCCTTATATTCCAGAATAACAACCATAATCAAACAATTTTAACCATGATAACAACCACCATACAAAGGCACTAAAAATAATGAAAACAAGGGCGGGGTGGAGCAGGACATGCTGTATACGTATAATACCAATTCTACAGGTGAGTAATCACAGAATTCTATTATTCTAAGTATACAGCACGTCCTGCTCCAGAGATAATTCCTTACGTTTGGGACATCGAATAGCAGTGTCCGTAAGGTAGGGTGGGATCCCCAAAAGCAACAACATGCAGATTAAACCACTGCCGCCTGCAGAACTTTGGGGCCAAAAGCAGCATCAGCTGAGGCCCCAACATCAACTTTGTAAAACTTAGAAAAAGCATGAACAGAAGACCAAGTAGCGGCCTTGCAAACTTGTTCAACAGAAGCCTGGTGCTGAAAGGCCCAAGAGGCACCAATAGCACAAGTGGAAGGAGCAGTAAGGCGGAAGGGAGGATCCTTCCCTTTAGCAGAATAATCCTGAATCACAGCCTGACGGATCCACTTGCTGATGGTAGACTTAGCTGGAGCCAGACCCTTCTTAGGACCAGAAGGGACCACAAAAAGAGCATCAGTCTTCCTGAAGGGCTCAGTAGCCACCAAATAGAACTTCAGGTTCCTGACCACATCCAAGGAATGTAGAGCCCTCTCCTTAGGGTTACTAGGATTAGGGCACAGAGAAGGCAGAACAATGTCCTGATTGAGATGAAAAGCAGACACAACTTTAGGCAGAAAATCTGGTTTAAAGCGAAACACCACCTTGTCCTGGTGTCTCTCAAAGTAAGGGGGCTTGATGGAAAGCACTGCCAACTCAAAAACAAGCCTAACAGAAGGACAAAGCAACCTCATGCACAGACTCAAAAGGAGACCAAGTTCAAGTCCCAGACTGGTAACATAGGCTTACGTGGGGGGCCCACCTGAGTAACCCTCTGGAAAAAAGTCTTGACCAGATGATGCTGAGCAAAAGATCTCTGAAAGAAAACAGCCAAGGCAGACACATGACCTTTCAGAGTGCTGAGTTGAAGCCCCAGATCCAAACCATGTTGGAGAAATTCCAGAATCCTAGGAATAGAAAACACACGACAGGGAAGAGATTTAGCCTCACACTAGTCAATGTAGGTAAGCCAAACCCTATAGTAAACGGAAGAAGAATTTTTCCTAGCCCTGATCATGGCAGGCAGCCCCTTTTCCATTAAGATGGGAGGTTTCAGCAGCCAGGCCGTTAAAGCCAGCGTTTGTAAATTGGGGTAGCGTAGCCGCCATTGAGTCAGCAGGTCTGGATCCTTGGGCAGGGCGTACTGATTTACCGCCAGCTGCACGATGTCTGTGAACCACACTCTTCTTGGCCAATGGGGGGCCACCAGGATTGCTGGCACCCCTTCCTGAACAATTTTTCGCAGAACCCTGCCCAACAGGGGAAACGGGGGAAAGACATACAGTAGCTGAAAGCCCTGCCAGGGCATTGTCAGAGTATCCATGGCTAAGTACAGAGGGTCCTGGGACAGAGACACAAAGACTGGAAGCTTGTGATTGTGACGGGACGCAAACAGATCCACATCCGGCCAACCCCAACGGTGGCACAGGGAGCAAAACACCCTGTTGCTGAGGGACCATTCCCCCAGGCGTGAAGTCCCCCTGCTCAGAGTCTGCCTCCAGATTCTTCATCCCCGGAATGTACATAGCTGAGATGGAGGGAACATTGTCCTCTGCCCAGGACAGGATCAGAGACACTTCCTTGAGGGCCCCCTTGCTCCAGGTCTCTCCCTGATGATTGATGTAAGCAACCGCCGTCTGGTTGTCCGAGCGTACCTGAAAAGCACGACCCCGAAGGTGCGGGGTCAAGGCAGAATAGGCCTCTAATAGCAAACTAAATAGAGGGGATAGGCCGGGATAAACCCCAATTAAGTTTGACCCGCCTGCAAGACATAAACAGAAAGGTCCCTTAAGTGGTATGCATACATAATATATAAAAAATAAGCGAGCCCGCAGGGAAACTTACGGACCGCAGGTAGACGCCAGCCACGCAGCACGAGGAGAGCAAAATGGCGCCCGCAGATACCCCGAGGGGCGGGCCGCCGAGACAGTGCAGCGGAACGCGCCATCCGCAAGGCCCACCCCCCCCGAAGGCGCCCATGTCACGTCAGCCAATGATGGCGCAGCAGTGCCTGAGGTAAAGTCGCCGCCGACTGCGAACGCCGTACAAGTGCGCGTGGCTGCGGCTGCCTTTTTAAAAGAGCAACCAACACACATGCGGCAACACAAAGCCAAAGCATACCACGGAATACAATCCCAAGTAGTGAAGAATACACATACACCCCCCCCCCCCCCGAGAAATACCAGGGAGAGTGAGGGAGGGCCGTGGCCAACCTAAAAGGAGCCTACCGTCATTCGACCAGTGCAGCTAAAGCTGGGAGGCAGAAAAAAAGAGGAACGGGTGGGTGGGAATAGTCCTACAGGGCCGCACGCTAATAGCCCTGCTCACCTGCGAGTAGAGAAAGCCATCTTCTTGCCTTTGCAGCGCCGACTGCAGAGAAGAACTGGGGAATTTGTGGGAGGTTCCTGGAATATAAGGGCCCGGGAGGAGACACTTTTTTGCTGTCTCTGCAGTCCAGCGCCATCTTGTGGATGTATAACCCAAACGTAAGGAATTATCTCTGGAACAGGACGTGCTGCATACTTAGAATAAAAAACCCATACCTTAGTGTCAGGTGCCCGCACCACTACTCCGGCGCTCCAGATCCTGGGCAATGACATCTTGGATGAAAAGACACAGAACCACATGCTCCGGCTCTGATCATTGAAGGGTGTTGGGAACATGCGTGGAGCCGGGGGATATGGTTTTGCTTTCTTTCCTGTGGTGGCCCTGATGACCAGGAGGAGAGGCGTGGACACTTGGCTAAGGTATGGGTCTTTATTCTTTGTAACCCCCCCGTCCTGTTTCAGAACCAGTGATGTAAGCTATTTGAGAGAGCTTAACGCCCAAGCATATTGTGGAATAGCAGGCAGATGATGCACTCCTGAACTGCATGGAAGCTGCCAGCTTGCTTTACAGGGGTCACACAGCAGGGGTTGGCAAGCCTCATATGGCTCCGAGGCCCAGTTTGTAGATCTCTGGTCTAAAACATCTTAGCACCAGTGAAAACAATGTAAACAGATTTTTTCTTCAGAAAGGAACTAAGATGGTTTTGCCCTCGTTAAATAACTAAGTTGTTCCATCAAAAGCAATTTGATCTTTTAAGCTTGTTGTGCCACAATACTACAGCAATATCACAAATATTAGTTGGCCCATAATGCACCTAGTATTTGCCTCTGGCTATAAAACCTTAGGGGCTTACAGAAATGGTTTGCAGTGCAAACACTGAAGCAATTCTCTGGGGAAATGACAGGCAAAAGGGACATTGTATGTGTGTAAGCAGTTTACAAACACATTCATGTTCTAGGCCATGGAGCAGGTGTGTTGACAGCGTCACAACAGGTATTGCACAAGCTGCCTCAATTTAGATGACGGGTGTAAATCATGTGTGCAATAATAGACACACCATACACTCCTGAGAGAACTATGTGGAGATCACTGGTGCTTAGGAAAACACAAAACCTGAGAAACAGACACAAGATGCTCCACCCCAAGTTTAGATTCAAGCCTCTAGTTGAGTTTTTTCAGGCTGATGACCACATAGGCTCTATATTAGACTCCAGCCTTTCCACATGTATTCTGTAGCTTTAAGACTATAGCATCGGCCTGTTTCTGCAGACCCACACAGACAACCAGAACCTTTTTCCACAAGCTGCATTTGGTCCTTGCCTCTAGCCACAACATTTCTTAAAACAGACCTCCAATGGCATGTTAAAGGAGCACCATCGCAAAATTGTGTAATATATAAAACCCATATAAAACCCATATAAACACATAGGCTAATGAGAGGAGGGGTCACTTATACACCCGAACTGTATAAAACTCCAGGGTTTACAGATTTAGTCTATCAGGGTTGACAGAGTTTTTCTGCGGTATGGCAATTTCTTCCAGTATCCCGAAGTTTAGTCAAAAACAATCTGTTTTTGCAAAGAAAAAAAAAAAAATGTACTTCAGCCGTGGACCAGTGCCACATAGAAAGACACAAGGCAGCATCTCGTGCTCCAAGCGTGGGCCCGGTGGCTGCACAGAGCCCGGGAGCTGCAGCACGGCTGGGGTAAGGGTTTTTTTTGTAACCTCTCCATCCTGCCTCAGAGCCAGCGTTTTTTCCACTGTCTCGGGTAAAAATACCCCTCACTGGGCAGCTCTAAAGGACATCAGGCTCTCAATCATTAGCCGAACAAGACATCAGGACAATGGGATACTGAGCAATCAATTGATCTTTAATTATGTTGTTTAAATGGTGAATGAAGGGGAGGGGAATAGTCTGTACAATCCCCGGCATCTCCAGTTTTATTAAATACTTAAAATGTTCTGCATGTGCAGATATGACGCGAGTCATAAAATGTCATCTTTGTGTGATAAAACTGGTGTTGCAAGTCATACTCTGCAGAACACGGGACAAGCAGTTTCCTGATGTAGCTCAGTGGTATGCATTGCAGGTTTTTCATGTACAACATTTTTTTTATTTATTTGTTTTTTACTATTCACATACTGAGGGGACCTGAGGATTCCTATACTCGTTCAGATGGTTGAAGGCAGCAAGTTGGGCTTGTAACTTTCCTACAGCCTGTAATGATCTTGCAAGCCAAGGAAACTCCACGGAAGCCATTAAAGAGTAACTTCGGAGGGCAAGGAGTCCAAGACTCTTGGGCCGGCCCCCTGGAGTCCAAGACTCTTGGGCCGGCCCCCTGGAGTCCAAGACTCTTGGGCCGGCCCCCTGGAGTCCAAGACTCTTGGGCCGGCCCCCTGGAGTCCAAGACTCTTGGGCCGGCCCCCTGGAGTCCAAGACTCTTGGGCCGGCCCCCTGGAGTCCAAGACTCTTGGGCCGGCCCCCTGGAGTCCAAGACTCTTGGGCCGGCCCCCTGGAGTCCAAGACTCTTGGGCCGGCCCCCTGGAGTCCAAGACTCTTGGGCCGGCCCCCTGGAGTCCAAGACTCTTGGGCCGGCCCCCTGGAGTCCAAGACTCTTGGGCCGGCCCCCTGGAGTCCAAGACTCTTGGGCCGGCCCCCTGGAGTCCAAGACTCTTGGGCCGGCCCCCTGGAGTCCAAGACTCTTAGCCTGCATCCCTCTCCCTGGGCAACAAGGCAACATACAGCTGATGCTTTTCAAGGGGTACCTGTTTTTGGCGCTGGGGGCCAAATGTGCAGCTTCTGAGCCATAAGAACACAGCCCTATTGCTTTGTGCACCAGGGTGGTACTCTTGGGATGGGGGGACTACACCACAGTTGTGTAAATATATCCATTGAAAATCACATGCAAACTTTTGTTCGCGCTACGACTAAACTGCAACGCTGGTTAAATGTGTAACTGTATAAACAGCCTAAAGAAATATATGAGTAAACTGTGTTTATTACTTAAGGTGTTTTTAGTTTTCTTATCTAGTCACTGATTGATGTTATGATACAAGATACGATACCTCGGTACATGGGTAGGTAAAGGTCAGAGCCATAAGTGCAAAAAAAAAAAGAGCTATTGGTCACAAGTACAGTGTAATATCCTGTCTGTCCTTTCTATTTTTATACATATTACAGGTGCAACACATATGTTTTAGTGTATTACTCAACACCCAACTATCTGGTTTCCTCCTACAAGTCACACATGTCCTTTCTACATACCTCAGATGTAGGGCAGTCTTCCTTTATGTCTTAACATTTATTTTAATATGGAATTGAAGCATCAGATAAACAGGGCTCAGGTTCCAAAGTCACTTGTTACAGCGTTCTGCATCAGTGGGAGCCACTGTCCACTTTGATCAGGCTCCCAGTAGAGGGAGCATTAACAGTTGCAGCGGACCAAAACCCACTGAACTTGTGAAATACATTTGCCCAAAGCCTCTGCCAATACTTCCTTCTTAGGGTGTAGAACGAGAAATGGATATTTTCACTTCTCAAATCGTCCTGGAACACTGTGTTTTACTCTCCCTCTCTGTAAGTTAGCAGGTGATTAGTCATTGCATAAGTGTGGCAATGACATCATTGCCACACACAGCAGTGGAAATGAATGGAGGAGGCGGAGCTTTACAGCTAAAAACAGGCGCCATTATCTGGGAATAGAGTGAAGGAGGAGCAGTAAAAATAGGCTAAAGTTACTATTCGTGGGGGGAGCAATTCAGGGGATGCTAGTTAAAAATGTGGGTTTTGGTCCGCTTTAATTGCTAATCACAAACACACAGAATAACCAGCACATCATTTTGCAAATGCGGGGGGGGAGTAAAATAGACCAGTCATCGGCTCGGCCAGCCCTCGCGTCTTAACGACTCCAGGGCCGGCCGACCAATTTGGAATGTCCCCCTTTGAGACTACAGCCCCCCCCCCCCCGCAGTGGCCCACAATCAATTGTTTTTCCACCAGGGCCCTTTGCCGCCTTTGTGGGCCAGCAGCACATGTCTGCAGCTGAAGTGTGCTCTCGTGCCCAGCCTATCTGAACGCTGCTCACTCCCGCAGGGAAACCGGTGTGTGGCTGCCCCCGCTCCCTATGCCAATGCTCAGTTCTAACACTTCATCATAACGTGCATTAGAAAGCATGTTAAAATGATCGGATGCGAGTCCGCGCATGCGCTGTGGGAACGGTGGAAAAGGAAAGTGGTGGGGGCGATTTTTCACACAATGGGGCATTCCCAAATTGGGATGCCCCAGGAACAAGGACTTATCACCGGATAATGAAAATCCCGACGATAGCTCCAATGTACGTGATTTTAATGTTCTCCTGAAAAAAAACTTTTCCCCATAAGGTTCTCTGGGGGACACATCCTCATAAAGCAGACACTAGCAGACAGTTTTTAATCCTGGGATTATACTCACCGCTCCCCTCAAAAAGACTTAGTTGTAAAAGGAAAAAAAAAAAAAAAAATAAAAAAGACCATAATGTAAAAGGCTAGAAAGAGCAGAACGAGCCTGCTGCCTCATTAGCAACGAAATAGTAAAAAGAAGGGGAGTCCCACTTAATATTATGATGAGCACTGCCAATACATTACTGGCGTCCAGCTAACCCAATTAGATCAGTAAAGGAAACACTTAAACATGGTTAACTGCTGGAACAGGCACAAAAACATCCCATAGCCTAATAGCCATTACAACACTGAAATTTATTAATAATAGAAAAATCATGGCACTATAAATGGTACACACACTGAATAAAAACACACTTACAAGGTGAATCTAAAAAACGGGGGCCCCCCCATGCATGCAGCCTCCTCAGCCACACTCGCATCCCACTCACTCCTCCTCCTCTCTAGCTCTAGAAGAAACTATTTAGGGATATAAATGGACATAACACCGCCGGGTGTATGATTTGTAACTATGTCCCAACGCCGTGTTAATCTGATTCAAAAAGTGTTCAACACCTATGTGGGCTCGGCTGCCACCGTTGATTGAGCGGGACTAGGGTTAGCCTTAAAATGGAAATCCACCGTTGCAGGCCTGTTAAATTGGGGGATCCCTTCTCTCCTCAACTGGTACCACAGCAGCTCTATTTCGCTTAAAAGTCATCCAATTATGGCTCGACTATCGGCCTTAGTGTGACACCTTGATAATAGTAACCGTCCACCGCTGCACGAGATTAATATGCCATTGAATATGCACTCTAACAGATACTTAGCTGCGCTGTGCGGTCCTGTGCTCTGGCACTCGCGGTTACGCTATTCCGGGAGCAGCCTCCATGCTTGAAACATATCAGTAGGTTGATTTCAGTCCTCTGTACAATGACTCCTGCTGCCTGCGTTAGTCAGGTACATCCGCGGGCTGGCGTGGTCCCAACAGCAACAGCGCATTTAAACAGGCATCTCAGCGAGCTGGCGGGATTTCAGCGGCGTCAACGCTTACACAGAGCCGGAGGATGGAGGAGCGGGGAAAATGATCTGGGGGGGGGGGGTTCACACAGTGAGGCACCCCCGATCAGGAAAAAAGAATAAAACCCAGGATAGTCAAAATCCTGAGTTTTGGTCCCCTTACAGTCATTCCACCGCTATTATTATGCACAAGCAACTGACAAAATCCTTTGAAACAAAACATGTAAAAAAAAAATGTACCTGACTTGACTTCTTAGATTTTTCCCGTTTTCCAAAAATACAGGCGAGGTCAGTGTTACTGCGACAGGACAGGTCCTTTCCTAAGAGACAAAGAGAAAAAAAAAATATTTAAAGACATTTTGTACAGTTTCAATTCTAACTTCAAAATTAGGCTTTAAGGGTTTTTGAAAGCAAATAGGAAAAAAAAAACATTACTTAACCTACCACTGACAGGCTTAATCCCTTAAAAGTCCTGAATGGACCCCATTTCTTGTGCTGTCAGCACCTAAGAGGGCATCACGTTCTCTGAGCACTTCTGAGAACTCATCACTAATAAGCATTTCAGTGGTGGACTTGAACATGATGTGGCTGCTAGTGCCAAAAAATGAGGGAGCCTAATCCCTTGTGACTGGAAGCTGGGGCATGAACAGAGGCCATCCGGGGAGCAAGCAAGGAAGAAAACAGGGCATTAAGGCAGAAAAACTGCAGTGGGGCATCTCGATTTGGGATGCTCTGCCGTGTGTGCATCCCTGGAGATCACTGATAAAAAGTAACCTTCTGGCGATCCCACCCCCATATGCCCGGTACACGCAGAGCACTGCTGTTTGCCATGTGTAATATTGAGTGAGCTCCCTCATCTCAGCAGTGGCCATAGCGGCAGTGTTGTGTGTGTACAGGACTCACTTCTCTCTTCCTGGTATACAGACTTCATGTATGTTGCCAATAGCAACCAATTGCAGGTAGTGAAAACTGCTCCCAAAAAAACACATTTTCTAACATAAATAAGATGAGAACAGCCTTTTGACACAAACAAAAAAAAGACCCTTTCAAAAATTTCATCGAAATTTAATGACCCTTTATTGATATTTTTCCTTGAAATATAACATATTATTTGAAGCGAACCAAAACCAGCCCTGGCGTCTATAAGAGGGCCGATTCAGTCTTCATGGTCTTCATGGGGCATCCCAAATGGGGATGCCCCTTTGTGTGAAACCCTGCAGTCTGTCTAAAATTCTTACCTGTCCGACGAGCCCACAGCACATGTGCGCCCGACAGCCGCGCCATCGTTTGCATCTTCTTTTGGCTGTGCACGGCTACATGCATCTCAACTGAATGGCTGGTGCAGGCATGCACAGCCAAAGGGTTGCGAGGTACGCCATGTGCCGCTGATGTGTGCGGCTGGGATTGCAGAAAGAAAGAAATTTATTTTTTGCGGCTGGGATTCCATTCAGGTTCCCCAACTACTGGGCGAATGGAAACTGAAGGACCTAGAAGATGGATCCCTTGGCGAGGTGAGTAAATACTGATGACATCATGAAGACCATATTTGTGCAGGTGCCACTGAACTGTAGAACAATGTTTCACAACTCAAAGTCTGCTAAATCTGCCTGAAGGTCTTTTGCAGTCAACAGGGGTTTCTGATTTGCCTTTCTTGCAATCCTAGGAGCAGCTGTCTGACATTCTCAGATCTTCTCTTGGCCTCCACCATTTCTGGTAACTGTCATACCTAATAATTTTTGGAACAGAGGAAATGCCAACCTTAAAGCACTTTGCTATCTTCCTATAGCCTTCTTCTGCTTTATGATACCCAACAATTGTTAGGCAGCTGCTTAGAAGAACCCATGGTTGCTATGTTTTGGGACAAGGCTAGAGGAGTCTGGGTATTTATAAAACTTTAATATTTGCATCACCTGCCCAAGGATTTTAAACAAGACTTTCCTCTAACTAGGTCTGAGGCCTCAGTAAAAGTTATTTGAGCTCCCAATTTTCCTTGGGTTCCTGTACCTTTGCAAGGTTCTTGCATCCTAAAATTGTACCAAATCATAAAAATACACAGATATTGCTAAAAATGTGGTAAAGTATGTGTTAACTTTAAAGTTATGCATTTTAAGATAATTTCCTCTATTGCATGCAACTGTAGGCGTGTACTTCCTTGTAAGGAAATAGCAAATGTTAGGGGAAAGACGAAAATTCCCAAAGATGATGAAAGCGACACTAAGCATACACACGTACACATGCACAGACAGCTTCCTTACAGTCACTTTTAACTTCTCTGGTACTTGCACTTTCCTTGCGTACCACACAACAAGTGGTCTAACAGCTGCTCTGTCCCTGACCACAGTAGAGCATGCTCATGATTCAAAGCTGCGCTTTGATATGCCCTTCCCAGCTCAGTCAACAAAGCGGCTTCACTTAGAATACATAAGTTATTTCCTGTAATCAGAGCTTTTGAAATGGCTTGAAATGTCTTCTATTAAATAGTTCCCAAGGGAGATAAAGTGGCAGGAAGTTAGTGTGTGCCTTTAATGAATCTGAGGCATCATTTGCTTTAGGATTTCAGCAATAACCAGAGTCAACCATTCATAATTTCAACATTCAACACAATACACTGGAATTGAATGAGGTAAAATAAGCAAATCATGGTACAGGTATCCTGAGAAATTCCTCAGGCGATTGCCCACTGTTCTCAAGCAAATTAGTGGACAAGGCTAAGCCCAGCTCGCCCGTTTTGTCTCTCAATCGCTGGGCGGCCAAGCGGGATACCACCTGCTGCTTCATAAATGGAAGCAGGGGAGTGCACTTATAGCGGTTGGGGAATGTGTGGACAGTTGAATGGGACCAATCCAACCTTGAATATCACAACTCATACTCATAAATCTGCCTGAAGGTCGTTTGCAGTCAACGGGGGTTTCTGATTTGCCTTTCCACCAATCCCAGAAGCAGCTGGGACATTTTCAGACCTTCTCTTGGCCTCCACTGTTTCTGGTAACTGTCATACCTGATTATTTTTCGAACTGAGGAAAGGACAACCTGAAAGTACTTTGCTATCTTCTTATAGCCTTCTTCTGCAGTTTGGTCTCTCCACCGCTGGGCAGCCAAGAGGAATACCACCTGCTCCTTATAAATAGAAGGAGGGGAGTGTACCTATAGTGGTTGGGGAGTGTGTGGACAGCTGAATGGGACTAATCCAACCTGCAGGACTCGAACCAGTGGGTGGCAAGTTAAGTAAAGTTTCCCTTTCCCTTTTTTTCTTACTTTAAAGCCAACCAAGATCCAGTGCACATGTTGTCCTAAAATTTGTATGACAAATACTGTAGACTGTCAAATTTCTCTGCTTAGTGGACATCTGACTGTAACGTTCTTCATCTTGTATAGTTTAGTGTCCTTTCTTTCTTATCCATATTATAGGGGGATATATGTCATAGTCTAGGTTCTGGCATGACAGCCTTGCATGTGAGCATCTCTGAAAAAGCAACAGCTACACGTGGTCACTTTCAAGCACAGAGGCCACCAAAAGAAATACTTGCTATTGTTTAAATAGAGTAATAAAATCATTCCCAGACAGAAAAAATCCTCTGCATCTATTTTGTGTAGACCGACAGGAAAGCTCCAGCAGGGATTTGGAGACAGTCTCACAGTGCGCTTACACATTGCAGGGCCGGGGCGCCATCCACATTCCAGTATTCCTCGGACAATCCTGACCATATCGGCTGAGGGCATCCACCTTTCCTCCAGCAGCCGGGGAGGAGGCCGAGGAAGTGAGTCAGGTCCCCACCTGGCGCTGGTCGCGTTGCCTTCCAGAAACTGAAGCACACACATTTCTCACCTCAGCAACTTCTTCCCTGGTGCAGAAATGTTCCCTCCATTAAATCATCAGCAGATGCCGCAGCAGCTGCTTTAAACCAAAAGCAGTTTTGCCCCTCTCTTGCCCTTTTGATGAATGGAGCGTTTAGGTTTGGTTGAGCAGGTTACTGAAACTTTCTGCCCCCTCAACCTGTGTACTAGGACGCCAGACCATGTGTCTCTGGAGCCTCCCTTGTAAATGGAGGCACTTTTTGGAAGTATATTTCAATAGGACACTTAGGGGTTGAAGTAGAACAAAAAATAGAATTTTGACTATGCCGGGTCCCTGCTCCACTGTGTGAATCCCCCCCCCCCAGATTGCCCAAAACAACTCACTTCTTCCAGGTCCTACAGCGCATTTGCAGGCTCTTGTCCAATTAGATTTGTTTGTGGTGCATATTAAATGTATGGCAAATAGCTCTTTGTGGAAATTGGAGTGAGAGCAACCACATCCCCTTATCTGAGTGGCTGGGCACGGGAGAGTGTGGTGGGATGCTTCCGCTGTTGTTTACATTGGCAAGGAAGCCCAGAAAAAGGTGAGTGTTGCAGTGCCCCAGAGGGTTTTCACACAGTGGGCATCCCGATATTTTAGATTCTAGGGCCATGCCTTAACAGTTTTGTTCTGCTTAAGAGAAGCAGCCAATAGTGGACTTTTGAGGTGGGAGGTAGTGAGCAAAATCTGATGCCCCTGCAGAAGGAACAAAACCCGGAATAGTGGGAATGGGGGGGGGGGGGGGGCTTTGAACCACTGATAGGTAGTTAGATTTGCAGTATAAAGTATGCTTAAGTGCTGAATACATTAAAGGTGACCCAAACTAAACTGGCTTGTGCAGAGTTGGCCCTCGGTTGCCCACCCTCTACTGGCCTGCACTGTCTAGGTACCTGGTTGCCCTGCAGAGCAATTGGTTGTGCAATTTTTCAAAAAAAAAAATCATGAATATACTTTACCAATGACCCTGAAATGTTTGAATTGGAGGAACCAGCGGCCTAGAATCTATAAGAGTTTAGGGTGGTCCCCCTGTTGGAACACTACACAGGGAGAGATCCATAACACCCATTACTTGGCTATTACTTGGTTCCCAGGCCCTAGCTAAATTGTATAAATAGTAGTGATGGAGCAACTCCCTTCCCTTTACTTTTCCCGATATAGTTGTTGAAACGGAATTCTAGGCCAAACCTCCCTGTTTTTTTCCATGATGTGAGGACCGATCTCCAACCTCCGCTGCATTGCACTGTGTCTGCAGGGAGGATAGCAATTTTTTCCTCTGCTTCTTTGTTCACTGTATAGTTCACTAATAAACCCACAAACCAAATCCTGTTTTTATACTTAAATAAAGCACTACTGACTCATGGCCTGAATGGAAATGCACTACTGACTCATGGCCTGAATGGAAATGCAAAGACTGAAGTCCCCTTTTTCCTACCCAGACCTGTATGACAATCCCAGGCTGCGATTCTCTGGGACCTGGAAAAGTGCAGGCATGGCTGTAGAACAAAAGCCAAGAAATCAGCAAAAACTCTCTTCCGAGAGAGACTGGTAGAAATCAGCTGCACTTGCAGCTACATTATCAATGCATGCTCGGAATGGAGAAAGCCAGGCAGAGAGAGGACTGGCATATCTTCAAGAAATACAGTGGCCTTGATTTTTTTCCTACCGATATATGGTGACCTGGAAGAATAGGAACCTTCACAGACATGTATGTGAGGTAAGACACTTATGCTGTGATTCTGCACTTCGGAGGACACACACATACTTTAAGCTTAGTTGCCCACCTTGGCAAATGCACCTGATAACTGAATGCTATGAAAAAGGGCATCCAACCAAAAATAGTCAAGAATGCTAAATGCCACAGTGAATATAGCCTCTATAAAAGCGGACCAACCCCCATTTTCCTGCTATCGGGTGAAGGGTGTTGGTACCGCTGCATGAAGACAGATGCTGGTACCCCCCCTCTCGCATCACTCCCCAGAATGTCAGACATTCCTACCTTATTCTCCAACCCCCCCTCAAGAATACAGTGGGTTAATTGGTTGACAGGGCTTATGTGGATGGGCCTTTCCAACGGAGTGAGAATGTGCCCACTACTCATGTGCGCGCATGCTGTTGCGAAAAAAAAAATAATTTTATATTATAAGCCTTGGAGAAAAACATTCGGCACAATATACAGTATTTTTCGCCCTATAAGACACACCGAGGATTTGGAGGAGGAAAGAAAGAAAATAAATAATGTGCTAAAACACCATCCCCCCCAAGAACCAAAAATTAGGCAAGGTGCAGAATACCAGCATTACAGGCAGAGTGGCATTCTCTTGCCCCCCCACTCCCCATGGCCAGTGTGGCATTCCCTCCTCTCATTCCCCATAGGCAGTGTGGAATACCCCCTCCCATTCTCATAGGCAGTATGGCATTCCCCCCTCCCATTCCCCATAGGCAGTATGGCACCCTCTTTCTCCATAGGAAGTATGGCAGTATGGCACCCCCCCCATTCCCCATAGGCAGTGTGGCATTCCCCCCTCCCATTCCCAAAGGCAATTTGGCACTCCCCTCCCATTCTCATAGGCAGTATGGCATTACCCCCTCTCATTTCCCATAGGCAGTGTGGCATTCCCCCCTCTCATTCCCCATAGGTATGCTCACAAGGTTTCCAAGCACAGTGATGTATTGTCAGACATACGCATCACATTCCTTCACCCGTCATAAGTGTCAGTCCTGTGCATACTATTTATAGTGATTTCTGCTGACAAGTGGGAAAAAGGTACAGAAAGAAAGATTATTTTAAAATAAAGTATATTGGTAAATTAGTATAACAGAGGAACATACAATCTTCAGGAGTTTCTAATGATAGTTGCCCTTTAAAACATACCTTTGTTCAGTGGTACCCAGCCATTCAGCATTGCCCACTGGTCATGTGAGGAGCCTCTGTATCTAGAGATCTTGCCAAGACCAGAACCTGGGAGCCATTCCCTTTGGACTAAACGTCACTGATCAGAGCAGATGGAAAATAAAACTGCTGAAAATGTTACAGCTTTATATATTTTTTTTGCATTTTTCAAGTTAACATTTTATAAAGGGAGGAGGGAGCATTCCTGCGAGCAGCATCTGTTCAGTTAAATGGTTTCCCCAGACAGAGGCTAATTCAACCAGACATGGTAAAGCTCAGCCTGCGAATGAGCAAATAATAAGAGCAGAAAAATGCTAGCCCTTACCTGCAGGCCTGAAAGAACATGCTGTATAGGTATGACCTGATACTATGTCTGTATGGGCTACGGAGATACTTTGTGTTACAAGAAAGAACTCTTTACCTTGACTAGGGGCTTTTGGTCTCTTCATGCCCCTATATTAAGCCTAATGGGAGTCTCACCCTAAAGCGGCTTGCTCCTCGGTTACAGTGCTCTAACCCACATATGTCACACTCAAGGCCCAGGGGCCAGACGCGACCCTCCAAGCCTTTTTATGTGGCACTCGGATGGTGTCAGATGGTGACGGCTGGGTGGTGCCCCTTCTAGCTGGCCTTGTGTGTGTGGCTCTGCCAAATGATGCGATTGTATGCTTCACTCGGCTATGCTGCCACCTCTAATCCTGGCATGGTGCCTATATAAGCAGCTGCTGTGTTGCCTTTTTAACATTCTGGGACAGAAGAAGTGTCTACAACTGTCCTGTGTCTCTGTGCAACCAGATCTCACCACACAACAGGAGCCCGACTAACCCACCCAACTTACTGCCACAGCAGATGGTGCTAGGTGGGATGGGAAAAATTATTGCAGTCCTGCATCTGTCCTGGGTAAAAGGATTCTGGGTCTGCATCTGTCCTGGGAAAAGGGATTCTGGGTCTGCATCTGTCCTGGGAAAAGGGATTCTGGGTCTGCATCTGTCCTGGGAAAAGGGATTCTGGGTCTGCATCTGTCCTGGGAAAAAGGATTCTGGGCCTGCATCTGTCCTGGGCAAAATAATTCTGCATCTGTCCTGAGCAAAATAATTCTGCATCTGTCCTGAGCAAAATAATTCTGCATCTGTCCTGAGCAAAATAATTCTGCATCTGTCCTGGGCAAAATAATTCAGAATCTGCATCTGTCCTAGGCAAAATAATTCAGAACATGCATCCCTTTAAAATAAGGCCTACCGCCTTTTTCGGAGCAAATAAATGAATATAAGATCTTCTTCTTTTCAGGAAAACTGGGTGGTGGTCCAGGCCAAAAGACAGGCCCCTAATACCCCCATATTAGACTCAGTCATGTGCTAAGGTCACAGCATGACACATACCGGGGAAAGTATGTGCTGAATTGCCATATGGCCACAATATCTTTAGGGGTAGCCAAGACTTCTTGGGTGTTACATCATGTCGGCATCCTCAGGACCACTGCGCTAGATTTCGCTTCAATTTCTCAACACGTTGACGCCATGCAAGGAATGCATAATGGACGTGGGATGCAGCAGCCCTGTGAAAGCTATTTTTAGTATTAAGACATTGTGCCTCTAGAACAGGGGGCTTAACCTTTAAACGAGTGAGGGTCACTAAAATGATTTTGAACCCAGCCTTGGGCCACAATGAATAGGTTCAGAATGTTTTCACTTGGAAGTATAACAAAGACTTTCTACAACTATCAGGTCTCCACAAATACCACTCCTGTGTCCTTTCACCACACCCCTACATTCATATGTAACGATCCCCACATGCTAGCAATACATGTGCAGATTGGCCCACCTCTCTGAATATATGGGTGCCGTATTTATAGCCCCATCAGACCCACATCCTAAACAAGTTCCACAGTCCTTAACATATTGGAGCATCGCCAACACTAAGCATACAATTATTATAGAAAAAATTTTTTACCAAATTATTCTGCCAAAGGTTTTGCCCTGGAAGTGGTGTTGTACAATCAATGTCACTGTGTTCCTTCAAGCCACCACTGCCACCTCTATTAGCTCCTCTAATATCACTCTCTGTGCAATTGCTCATCATTAATGTTCCCCTATTTAAAGTGGACCAAAACCCAGGATTTTGTCTATCCTGGGTTCTGGTCTTTGCCCCCCCCCCGGGCACCCTGATCGGGGGTGTCCCGCTGTGTGAAACCCCCCAGGAGGTGCTCTCGTCCAGTCCGCGCGCTCGAATCCTCTCCTGCCCCTTCGCCCAGAAGCTTGTCTAAAGCGAGCGGATTTGAGAGCACTGGCGGCCGCATCCCCCGCTACCCTCTAACAAGGAGCGTGCCCGCGCTGGCCATTAACAAACACCTGGCTCGGGCATGCGCCCTGCTAAAGGGATAGCAGGGATGCGACCGATGCTTGCGCATATGTCGATGGACCAAGAAAGAAGGCAGGGTTTGACAAAGCGAGGCATCCTGAATCTGGGGGGAGCAAAGAGTCTCCAGGGTGGGTTTTGTCCACTTTAACTACCTATATATGTCATTACTATTTAGCCCTCCCACTCTACCCACAAACAGTCAAGTGCCACTTCAGATGGCTCTTAGGCCCACAGGTTGAGCATGCATGCTCTAGAAGTTGTGTGACTAATAAGGCCCAATATAGCCCAGGAATTTCTATAGGAATTTATTTGCATGGGCTTCCCAAATCAGATTGGTAAATTAGAAAAAAGGGTGGCTTGTCAGGTTGGCCCACTACTAAACCCTTCGTATGGGGAGCGTGCGTGCCGGGGACCCGCTGGCTGCTGCCTCCTACTGCAGGGGAGAGCAGCGCGCTAGCTGGGCTCTCGGCACGCACACTTTCCGCTGGACTTCCGGTCCCTCCTGCATTCCAGGCCGTCATAAGTGATGCGACACCGGGTCGGTGCCCTTACGCCCTCTGTTTGGGAAGATGGGGGATACACAGCTTGCTCGCTTCAGTCGGTGATTGGATGCAGCCTTTTAGTCTGGAACGTTTAAGGGGAGAATTGCACAGACCTGGTCACTCATCCTGGCGAAGTGGGCCACACAACGCGTCGATGTGACTGGACCACAAGGGACAGGGGCCCAGACATTGGTGATGTAACTTTGTATACTTTTTTGAATTGACGTCTCATATCCTGCGGGCTATCTGTTCACTGTGAATGTTGGTTTATTTTTATGCAGCACTTGCACTTTTCTCTTGGGAGTTCGATATAGCTTTAGAAGTGGGCCAACCTGACAGGCCACCATTTTTCTAATTTTATTGGTATTTCCCTCCTAAACTCCCAGTGCCAGCTCCGCATACATAATTTAGTGGTGCATCCCTATTTCAGCCCTATACATCAGATTGGTAAAGGAATACAGTGAATTTGGGATTTGGCTCCTTTTAAATTCAGGAATGCAGCAAGATAGAGATTTATGGATGAAGCAAATAATTCCTGACTTTTTGCGTGCACATCAATTTGGCGAACGAGCTAGTTAGTTTTAGCCTTAAAAAAATAAAAATACACCCCTAACACTTTAACTTGTACTATGTATGTGGTGACAAAGCTCAAGGGGCCCAAGATAAGGTGGAAGCGACGAATGCCTTGTTTTTAAGGTCTCCATATACACTTCATATGAAATTCCAATTTCTGTTTGAAATATCAGAAGTTTACATCAAAAGAATGCCTCCTTCCACCCTATACAGACTTCCTCATCAAAGGTCCAATGTAGTGTCGGGAAGGAACTGTAAGCTCTTAAAAAAACAACTGCTCCTCCAAAGTCTCACGTACAAATAGGACGGATTCCGGATACATCAAATCTCCAAAAATACTTACGCCACTCTAATGTTTTCAATATGGCTGGCCCAAAATAACAAAAATCAAGTCGGAATTTTTTTTTTTCAGGTAAGAAAGTTAGAATGGCTCCCAATAGAAAATATATCAGAAATGTATTTATTCAGTTGCACAAATTAAAAACACAAAAGACTACACATTAAAAACATGATCTCACGGTACTCCCTAGTCCACACTGGGTCTATGCTCCCTCTGTATCAAATACGTAATTAATGATTAAAGTGGACCAACACCCAGGATTTTCACTATCCTGGGTGTTGGTCCACTTCCGCGGGGCACCCCGATAGGCCGGCGCGGGAGCGCGCCCTGCTAGAGGGACGTGCGGGATGCGGTGGCTGCTTATCCGTCGCCTAAAAGGTAAGATTTTAGGGGCTTTCTGGGGGGTTTCACACAGCGGGGCATCCCGATTTCGGATGCCCCGCGGGGAGGGAGCTGATCGGCCCGGGAATCTTATAGATTCCCGGGCCGATCAGGGGTGGGTGTTGGTCCACTTTAATAACCCAAAATACCCCTGGAGAAGCTGCGTTGGGCAGCTGGACACATGGGGCTGTTCACTCAACTGTACCCTAGCATCATACTTGGACTTCCACAAGGACAGGATCCTCTTTAATGTATTCTTACCATTATATGCATTCCTTGGCTCTTTTTCCCAGGTGCAGCTAAGTCTTGCAATTGCTTATTTGTTTTTTTTTTTTTTTTTTTTAGGTATTTAATAGTAATAGCACAGGCACTTTTTAGTGGTAGGATGAATTGTATGCTATGGATACTATAGCAGTTTGCATATCACAATGAATTATTTAGCTCACTATGTTGTATAATGTATCATGCTTATTTTAAGTATGTTTTGTTAGCACATGCACTTTATTTAGAGGCTTATTAGCACATGGCGGATGGCACACTGATTGCACTTAGCACCTTATTTATTTTGGGTTATTAATCATTAATTACATATTTGATAAGCAGGATGTATAGAACCAGTGTGGACTTAAATTCAGCGCCTGGCTTGATATTATCCAGCACCTAAGGAGTACCGCTGGATCATGTTTTTAATGTGTAGGGTGTCTTTAATTTGTAAACTGAATAATACAACTCTGTGAAGTACTCACCTGTAGAGTTGGTATTATATGCAGACAGCACGTCCTGCTCCAGACATAGTCCTTACATGTGGGTATACCTCCGCCTTCAGCGCCGTGCACTGCAGATCATGAAGAAAACAAGCTCCTCCCGGCCCTACATATACCGGAGGACCTCCCACAAATCCCCAGCATTGAAAAGCAGTGAGAAGGAGAGGCCAGGAGAAACAACCACCCAAAACAGGCAAAACAAAATATCAAGTATAACAATCGCCAAACAGGGGATCCAGAACAAAGTGAAACCAGGGTGGGGTGGAGCAGGACGTGCTGTCTGCATATAATACCAACTCTACAGGTGAGTACTTCACAGAGTTGTATTATTCTAAGCAGACAGCGCATCCTGCTCCAGACATAGTCCTTACATGTGGGACATCCAATAGCAGTGTCCGTAAAGAAGGGTGGGATCCCCAACAGAAGGCAACAGCAAACCGTTTAAACAACTACGGCCTGCAGAACCTTGCGGCCAAACGCAGCGTCAGCTGAGGCCTTAACATCAACCTTGTAAAACTTAGTAAAGGTATGAACGGAAGACCAAGTAACGGCCTTGCAAACTTGCTCCACAGAGGCCTGGTGCTGAAAAGCCCAAGAAGCCCCAACAGCTCTAGTAGAATGAGCAGTAAGCCGAAAGGGGGGAGTCTTCCCCTTAGTAGTATAGGCCTGAACCACAGCCTGACAAATCCATTTACTGATGGTAGACTTGGCGGGAGCCAAACCTTTCCTAGGCCCATGAGGCACAACGAAGAGAGCATCCGTCTTTCGAAATGCCTGAGTGGTAACCAGGTAAGACTTGACACACCTAACCACATCCAGGGAATGTAAAACCCTCTCTTTAGGGTTATTAGGATTAGGGCACAAGGAAGGAAGAACAATATCTTGATTCAAATGAAACGCAGACACAACCTTAGGCAGGAAGTCTGGCTTGAAGCGAAACACCACCTTATCCCGGTGTCTCTCAAAGTAGAGAGGCTGAATAGACAAGGAAGCCAACTCAGACACACGTCTAACCGAGGTAATGGCTACCAGAAAGACCACCTTGAGCGTGAGAACAGCAAGAGATGCTTCATGAATAGGCTCAAAGGGAGGACCCTGTAGGGCCGACAAAACCAAATTCAGGTCCCAAACAGGAACCATAGGTTTCCGAGGAGGGCGCACATGAGTGACCCCCTGAAAGAAAGTCTTGATAAGAGTGCTGGGCAAAGGTCTTCTGAAAGAAGATAGACAGGGCCGAAACCTGACCCTTCAAGGTACTAAGCTTCAGACCTAAGTCTAGACCATGTTGTAAAAAACTCCAGCACCCTGGAGACTAAGCATTCCCGGCAGGGAAGAGACCTGGATTCGCACCAGTCAATGTAGGCATGCCACACCCTATAATATATGGCAGAAGAGGTCTTCTTCCTGACTTGGACCATGGTAGCCACTACAGAAGCGGACAAACCTTTTTCCTTTAAAATGGTGGTCTCAATAGCCAAGCCGTCAAAGCCAGAGTTAGTAAATTGGGATGGCGTAGAGACCCCTGAGTTAGGAGGTCTGGAATCCTTGGTAGATCGTACTGATCTACTGCCATTTGAACCACGTCTGTGAACCACACTCTTCTTGGCCACCTTGGGGCCACCAGAATAGTGGGTACCCCTTCCAGAGTGATCTTGCGTAGCACTCTGCCCAGAAGGGGAAGTGGTGGAAACGCATACAGGAGCCGAAACTCCCTCCAAGACATTGCCAGAGCATCCGTGGCCAGAGCCAGAGGATCCTGAGACAGAGATACAAAGCTCGGTAGCTTGTGATTGTGACGGGACGCAAAAAGATCCACGTCCGGGACGCCCCAACGGCGACACAGGGATTGAAATACCGAGAGGGACCACTCCCCCTGACGGGACGACCCCCTGCTCAGGGCATCTGCTAGCAGATTTTCCGTCCCCGGAATGTAAACAGCCGAGATGTATTGAACATTGGTCTCTGCCCATGTTAGAATCAGAGACACTTCCTGGAGAGCACCCTTGCTCCGGGTTCCTCCCTGATGATTGATGTAGGCCACCGCCGTCCTGTTGTCTGAGCGTACCTGAATCGCCAGACCCTTCAGGTGCTGTGTCAATTGTTCCAGCACCAACCTGACCGCCCTGAGTTCCAGGACATTGATGGGTAGATGGGCCTCCTGAGGACCCCACCTCCCCTGGAAACGCAGGGACTTCCAGAATCCCCCCCAGCCCGAGAGACTGGCATCCGTTGTGATCGTCTCCCAGGAGGGAGCCAGGAAGGATCTGCCCCTCGTCAAGTTCCCGTGGTCCAGCCACCACGCCAGGGATTGTCTGACCAGGGGGGAGAAGCACCCAGATCTCGTCCAAGTTCTCAAATGGAATTGGGCAAATGGCACTGCCTCGAAGCTTGCCACCATCGAGCCCACCAACTGCATTTCCTGCCTGATAGAGGGATGAGGGCTCGAGAGCAGGGACCTCACCTGCGTTGTCAGAGCTTCCACCTTCTGTGGAGGAAGGAATATCCTTGACTGAACTGAATCCAGAATCATCCCCAGAAACGGTGTCACTGAGGAAGGGGACAGAGATGACTTTGGGTAATTGATCACCCAGCCGAATGACTCCAGGGTGGACACCACCAACCGCGTGTCCAGCTCTGCCTGCTGCAGCGACTGGGATGAGATAAGTATATCGTCCAGGTAGGGCAACACTCGTATGCCCTTTAGTCTCAACAGAGACATTACTCCTGCCAGCACCTTGGTGAATACCCTGGGGGCTGACGTAAGTCCGAATGGCAGAGCCACAAACTGGTAATCCTGATCGAGCAGTGTAAATCTGAGGAACCTTTGATGCCCCGGGAACACCGGAACGTGCAGGTAAGCGTTCTTGATGTCCACAGATGTCATGAAGTCCCCTGGGCGCAGCGAGGCGATGGCCGAGCGCAGAGTTTCCATACGAAAATGCCTGTTTCTGACAAATCTGTTTAAGATTTTTAAGTCCAGGATGGGTCTGACTGACCCGTCCTTTTTGGGCACCGTGAACAGGTTGGAATAAAACCCCACGCCCCTGTCTTTTAAGGGGACCTTGCAAATGACCCCGAGGTCTAGAAGGTCCTGCACCGCTAGCGTCAAGACTTGAGCTGAGGCAGGATCCTGTGGGATACTGGACCCGACGAACCTGGTAGGGGGCAGTACAGCAAACTCTATCTTGTAACCGGAGGACACTACCTCCTGAATCCACCGGTCTGAGACGTGGCGTCTCCAGACATGCTGAAAATGCTGTAGACGTCCCCCCACCCTGACGGGCAAGGGCGCCCCTTCATGCCTGGGGGGTCTTGGGAGGGGCTTTGGCCCCCAGGAAGAGCTGGGGCGGCGACCTCTGTTCTTGTTCCAGGGATCTGTGCGAGCTCCGGCGAAGGACACCCCTCTTCCCTGTTTAGCCCCACGGTAGGGGGTCGAGTGGGAGCTTGGGCCACGAAAGGGCCGAGTCTGACGCTTGCGCTGGGGCAGCTTGCCCCCTTTAGCAAAGATATCTAACCTTTCTCCAAACAAGATATCTAACCTTTCTCCAAACAGGCGCAGCCCTTTGAAAGGAAGCCCCGTAAGGGCCTTCTTGGCGACATTGTCAGCTGTCCACTGGCGTAACCAGACCGCTCGGCGTATGGCTACCACCAGAGCAGAGGATCTAGCACTCAGCTTGATAGCATCGTCCGATGCAGACAGTATGTAATTGATAAAAGTCTCACAGGTAACCAAAGCATTGGCGGCATCGGATGGCAAGTCATCCGCCCCTTCAAGAGCAGTCTTAACCACAGTCCTGAGCGCCACCGCCGTGATGGCTAAGGCGCAAACCGGGCGGAGCGAGGCTCCCCCAAATGCAAAGGCCTGACATGCCAATTGATCAACCCGTCGATCCTCCAGATCCCGCAGCGTAGTAGTGTCAGGGGAGTGCATAATCGAGGTATTGGACAGACCCAGGATCGGGGCGTCAACTTCGGGCGACAAAGTCCAACACTTGATCAGGGCAGCAGGGAATGGATACTTCTTATCCACAGTCTTAGGAACCCCCTGGAGTTTGCTGGGATGTTCCCACTCCTTTAAGACTAGATTATTAAAATGGAGTTTGTTCAGGGAATTCCAACCGCACCTTAGCGGTATGGAACATGTCACCTCTTTGCCGAGGAGCAGCAGGCGGGGGAGAGAGGGATAACACGTCAAAGATCTGGGCCAGCAATCTATCAACGTCATCCTGGGACCAAAGGTCAGAACCGGATTCATCCTGACTCCTAGACTCATCGTCGTAGGACCCCGAGTCAGAAAACAGTTCCCCATCCTCTGAGGGGGAGTGTGCGTAGGACAAATGTAAATCATCCGAGTCTGCAGGAAGAATAGTGGCTTCAGGATTCAGGTGGCGCTTTTTAGCGGTAGCCTTGCGCACCAAGGAGCCAGCGACTAAACTTTCCACGCTAGCCAGTCTAGCGGCAAAGTCAGCATGGGAGTCCCCGCTAGGATTGGGGGTTAGACTCAGGCTTGGGGGGGTAGGAGAAACAAGGCGAGGCGCGGGCCCAGCCTCTGAAGAGGTGGGTAGGCCAGCTAGCACCTGCTGGGCACAAGGGACGCAGACCCGTGCATTGTCACCACTGCTAGGTGTGACCCCACAAGCTACACACAAACGGGCTTGTCCCGAAGGAACCCCGTTCACGATATCCTGAGATGCCTCCATATGGTGATTATTATATTTAATATGCCAGTAGGGATTGACGCTGTTAAGCAACCCTGGATGCCCCAAACACCCGCTGGGAAGTGGGAGTGATTTGATTAAAAGGTTCCGGGCCGGACTTTACAACGGGCCGGGAGAAGCCGCCGAAGTGGGAAAGGGACGTCAGAGCCAAGCGCGAAGAAGTTAGGAAAGGGATCGCCCATGAGGGCACTTACAGAACAGCGAGGGGAGGACCGTCTTCACCACGCACATGTGAGAAGGAAATGGCGCCAAGCGAACCTCGAAGGGCGGGCCAGAGCGGGCGATGACGCGAAGCGCGCCAAACCGCACCAGAGGTGCACCAAACCCCGGAGAGCGCGAAGCTCGAAGGCGCGCAGCCTATCAGAAGTGAGGACGCAAGCGCTATAGAATAAAACTGAAGTATGCGCCGAGTAATACATGAAGGCGCAGTAGGAAAGCAAAAGGCTGAGAGAGAAGCGCAGCTCTGACTCCAAGGGCCAAAAGGACAATGGTTGACTAGTGTGATTAGGGCAAAGGATTAGCCGTCGTACACACGACCCCCCCCTCTTTTTTCCCCCACTAACGGGGAAATCCAGGGAGGAAGGTGATCCAGAATACTGGGTTCACGCTACATCGGGCGAAGGGCACTAGTGCGGGAGGGGCATCCAATAGAAGGCTCACCATACGCCTTAACCGCCTACCCTGTGGAAGGGGATTGCGGTGGAGTCTAGCACTAGGTGCTGCCTACCTTTACCCGACCCGCGCAGACCAGGCTGGGAGGCATTAATTCACAATGAGGACGGGTGGAAATAGTCCCGCAGGGCTCGGGCTGCCAAGCCCCGCTCGCCTGCGAGAGCGTGATACTTCATGTCTTCGCAGTTCCAGCACTGCAGAGAAAACTGGGGATTTGTGGGAGGTTCTCCGGTATATGTAGGGCCGGGAGGAGCTTGTTTTCTTCATGATCTGCAGTGCACGGCGCTGAAGGCGGAGGTATACCCACATGTAAGGACTATGTCTGGAGCAGGACGCGCTGTCTGCTTAGAATAAATAAATTTGTGATATATTTTCGGATATTGGGAGCAGTGCCCTTAATTGAGACCCTGCAAGTGTTTGGTGGATTGTGCAATAAGTTGTGTAGCTGTGGGTGAGGGAGCATGCCCCCTTTTGTAGTTCTTTTTTGAGCTGTGCCTACTTGTGTGTTTTGTGAATAGGAAAGGATTAAAGAAAATAATGAGGATAGTTACAATGAGAGGGAGACTAAAAAGCAAACACCATTAAAGGAATGGTAAACCTAATGTAAATAATGCAGCTTACCTGATGCTTGTACCATGTACCTCTCCTCCATTTCCTGCAGCACCAGGTAGGAGCTGTAGCAAGGCTCCAATGTTTTGAACTCCAGGATACTCCAGGAAAGCCCCTTCCCTCCAGTGATGTAAGTTGTCACAAGAGGGTATAAAATGTTCCTTTCCAGGCAACCTGCCATAATTCTTGGCTGGAAACGTTGTTTCGGTTTGTGAACTGGTAAAGGGGTCCAAGGACTATAATGGATCTGATCTACTTGCAGAAAGCAGCCATAAAAGCTGCTTCGCCCTGTAGAGGGCCCACAGGTACAGCAAACAAAGAGTCGATCCTTTTGCTGTAAGGGACAAGTAGTACTTCAGGACCCTTACCACTGCCATTTAGAGTAATTTCCTGTGCCGGGGGTACATACACATGGGTAAAACAGACATTAAAGTGGACCAAAACCTACTGCAATCAATTCCCCCCCCCCCCCCGGGATGCCCCGCTGTGTGAAACCCCCCAGGTCGCCTAGTTTGCTTAACTTTCTTCCCAGTCCAACATCCGCATCCCCGCTATCCCTCTAGCAGGGCGCATACCCTCACCAGCCATTTGTGAATGGCCGACGCGATCACGCTCCCTGTTAGACGGTAGCGAGGGATGCGGTCGCCAGCGCACTTGGAGCTTCTGGCTTTAGACACCTTCTTAGATGGCGTGACGTCAGCGGCTCTGAATGCGCTGATTGGATGAGCGGCCGCGCATGTGCCGTAGGACCGGGAAGAGGTGAGTTTCATACAGCGGGGCAGCCCCGATAGGGGTGTCCCGGGGAAAGGACCAAAACCCAGGATAGTCAAAATCCTGGGTTTTGTTCCATATTAAGTCCCCTAGCACTGAATCAGGACGGGGGTTGCATAAAAGAAAAAATACTTACCTTGCCCGCAGTTCCAGCACAGGCCGTTGTGTGCCACCAGCAGCACATGCTCCCATTCAAGTGAACAGAATCTATAAGATTCCTTGGCCAATCGAGCTGGCTTTTGGTCCATTTTAAACAGGCAGTCTGGCTGGACCTGCCCTTTAAAGTGGACCAACACTTTTTGACTATCCTGGGTTTTGGTCCACTTCGGTGGGGCATCCCGATTGGGGGTGCCCCGCTGTGTGAAACCCCCCAGAACGCCCGGAAACACTCACCTCACCACGCTCCTACGCGGGCACTCCTCCAATCAGAAAGCTCAAAGCCGCTGTGGTATGCACGTACAAGCGGCGTCCAACCACAGCGGCTCTGAGCGGCCGCGTCTCGCGCTTCCTTCTAACTAGCCCTGCTAGAGGGAAACGCGAGACGCGGCCTGCGCATGCGCCATTGGAACGGGGTTAAGGTAAGGTTTGTGGGCGTCCTGGGGGGTTTCACCCCGCGGGACATCCTGATTTTGGATGCCCTGCGGGGAGGGATCTGATCGGCCCGGGAATCTTATAGATTCCCGGGCCGATCCCCCCTGGGTGTTGGTCCACTTTAAAGGTGAAACAAATGTGATTAAGTCCAAGGTGGTTGCGCCTGCCTTCTAAAGTAAAAGAAGTTAACATAACCTTGGACCTGCCAATCAAAAATACCATTTTGTGAGTACTCACCTGAAAAATGGATATTGTTGGTGTGCCACACACCCCCCTTCACTTCTAAATATTCATCACTTAATGGGTTAACTCGCCGCCAGGTGACGTAGTGCAGAGAGGAAGTCTTGTAACGAGCCCCCTTCCGGCCTATATATACCTGGTACCTCCCTTCAATCACCAGTATATTAAAAAGCAGAAAGACAAGCTACCAGTATTCCACCGGTAACCTCAAAATCAATTTTGATATATAAATAAAAAAGCTTCACCATATAAAGGCTTCGGTAATACCGAAAAGGGTGGGGGTGAAGCGGGGTGTGTGGCACACCAACAATATCCATTTTTCAGGTGAGTACTCACAAAATGGTATTATTCTTGGTGTGCCACACACCCCGCTTCACTTCTAAATATTCATCACTTAATGGGACATCCAAAAGCAGTGTCCACAAGGGAAGGGCATCTCAAGGCCAGGTGAAGCATAACTTAAATGACTGCAGTCTGCAGAACTTTGCGGCCAAAAACAGCATCCGCTGAGGCCCGCACATGAACTTTGCAAAATTTAGAAAAGGTGTGAACAGAAGACCAAGTGGCGGCCTTACAAACCTGTTCAACAGAAGCTTGGTGCTGAAATGCCCAAGACGCCCCAACAGCGCGAGTGGAATGAGCAGTGATACGAAAAGGGGGATCTCTTCCCTTAGCAGAATAGGCCGCAGTAACGGCCTGACGTATCCACTTGCTAATGGCAGATTTGGCTGGTGCCAAACCCTTCTTAGGCCCATGGGGCACAACAAAAAAGGAATCCGTCCTACGGAAAGGAGACGTGATAATCAAGTAGTACTTAACACAGCGTACTACATCTAAACAATGCAAAACCCTCTCTTTGTCATTCTTAGGATTAGGACACAAGGAGGGGAGAACAATATCTTGGTTCAAATGAAAAGCAGAAACAACCTTAGGAAGAAAGTCTGGCTTGAACCGAAAGACCACTTTATCCTGATGCCTCTCAAAGTAAGGCGCCTGGATAGACAAGGCCGCCAACTCTGAGACACGCCGGACCGAATTGATCGCTACCAAGAACACAATCTTCTGAGTCAGGGTAGATAAAGCAATATCTTGCAAAGGCTCAAAAGGAGGAGCCTGAAGAGCAGAAAGAACCAAATTCAAATCCCAAACCGGGAGTAATGGTTTCCTGGGAGGCCGCACATGCGTAACCCCCTGGAAAAAAGTTTTAACTAAAGGTTTAAGCGCAACACGCTTCTGAAAAAAGATAGATAAGGCAGAGACCTGCCCTTTCAACGTACTTAGCTGGAGACCAGAGTCCAGCCCTGATTGTAAAAACTCCAGAATCCTGGAGACCGAAAAGACCCTACAAGAAAAAGATCTTATCTCACACCAAGCAATATAGGCTTTCCAAGTCCTATAGTAGGTGATGGAAGAAGACCTCTTCCGGGCACTGATCAGAGTCTTAATGACTGAATCAGAAAGACCCTCCTCCTTCAGGATGGAGGTTTCAGCAGCCAGGCCATCAAACCCAGCGCTGGTAAATTGGGGTAACACAAATGACCCTGAGTGAGCAGATCGGGCCGAAGAGGCAGAACGAACTGGTCCACTGCCAGTCGAACGATGTCTGCGAACCTCACTCGTCTTGGCCACCTTGGGGCCACGAGAACGGCGTACACCCTTTCCAGAGCCAACTTCTGAAGCACCCTGCCCAGCATGGGCATCGGAGGAAACAGGTATAGAAATCCCAGAACTCCCCAGCTCAGGGACATGGCGTCCACTGCCAGAGCCAGAGGATCCTGGGAGAGCAACCCGAAGTTCAGGAGCCTGAGATAGTGATGAGGGGCCAACAGGTCCACCTCCGGGGTCCCCCATTGGAGACACAGTGAGCGAACCACCCGAGGATGGAGAGCCTATTCTTCCAGATGGGGAGAGCCCTTGCTCAACCGGTCCGCTACCTGATTCTTCAGCTCTGGAATGTAAACCGCCGAGAGACAAGGAACATGGAACACCGCCCAGGTCCGGATCAGGGACACTTCTCTGAGAGTACTCAGACTGCGAGTCCTTCCCTGAAGACCGATGTAAGCAACCGCTGTTTGATTGTCTGAACACATCTGGACCGGAAGGCTCAGAACGTGCTGAGTCAGGAGAGCAAGCACCTGACGGATGGTTCTCAGTTTCAGAATATTGATGGGTAAGTGGGGCCCTTGAGGTCCCCACTGCCCCTGAAACTGCAGCTCCTTCCAGAATCTGCCCCATCCCGACAGACTGGCGTCCGTGGTGACAATTTTCCAAAGGGGGGTCAGGAAAAGCCTGCCCTACACAAGATTGGTCGAGACCAACCACCACCGGAGGGACTGCTGTACACGGGAGGCCAACTGGAAGGACTGATCCAGCGACTGAGGTTGCTGGTCCCAAAACGCTAACAGAAATAGCTGAAGCGTTCTCGTGTGAATTTGGGCAAAAGGAAGAAACACTCTGTGTTGATGAGAGTTCAGGCCGGGATGAACCGACCCATCTCTCTCGGGGACTACGAAAAGATTGGGAGTAGAAAACGAGGCCCATCTCTAAGCGCGGCCCCGGCCGGATGACCGTTATCTCTAACAGATCCCTTACCGACGCCAGGAGCCCCTGCGTGGCCAAAGGAACGATGGGCACCCGAGTCCGAACGAACCGTGATGGAGGGTGAGACTCGAATTCCAGGTCGTAACTGGCCGACACTACCTCCTGGATCCATCTGCCTGGAACCACTTGGTTCCAAATCTGGGAGAAGTGTCGCAATAGTCCCCCCACCCGCACGGGTGAGGGCAGCCCCTCATTGCTGAGTGGGCTTATCAGCAGGTTTGGGCTTGGTGCCCCAGGACTGAGCGGGCCGGGCACGGCCCCTCCCCCGAGTCCAACCTGTACCTCTGGTAGTGGGAAAGGAAGCACCCCTGCCCGCTCTGAATCCTCGAAAGGAGGGCCTACCGGAACCTGCCCCCCTATTACGAGGCCTATTACGTTGTGGCATCTTACCACCCTTTGCGACTGAATCAATTTTCTCCCCAAACAGACGCAACCCCAAAAAGGGGAGAGCTGTGAGCACCCTTTTGGAAGCCGTGTCCGCTGACCACTGACGCAGCCATACTGACCTGCGAATAGCCACCAGCATAGCCGCTGCCTTGCTACTCATAGCCAGCGCATCGTCCTGAGCGGCCAGGACATAAGACACAAAAGATTCACACTGCTTAAGCGCAGTGAACTGTTTACAAGCGGGATTAAGATCTTCATACAGCCCCTGAATTAAAGACTTAATTGCCAATAGAAGAAGGGCTGAAGCACACACCGGGCGCAATGCTGACCCGGAATAAATAAAACCATGGCGAGCGTATTGGTCAATCCGACGATCTTCCCCATCCTTAGGGACAGTGGTCTCAGCAGACTGTACCATAGCCGTGCTGGAGAGCCCTAGCACAGGGGTATCGATGTCAGGAGGGACAGGCCAAAGCTTCACCAATTCTGGCGGAAAAGGATAACGCTTTTCCCAACTGGAAGGAATTCCAGATAACCGCGTGGGATGTTCCCATTCCTTAAGAACCACCCTCTCAAAGTGGTGGTGTCTGGGAAAAACCCAACGTGGCTGAGGCTCCTTAAACAACTGACCCTTTGGCAGGGCGGCCGCCTCAGGTGGATCTAAATCCAAAATTTTAAACATTTGAGCCAGAATGGAGGGGGTGTCAAAAACAACCCCCTCTGACCAATCGCCAATCAGGTCAGCCGCAAGCTGATCCTCAGGCTCATCTGACTCCAACGGGAATTCATCCTCGTCCGGGGATCCATCGGACCATTCCACAGGCTCACATAACTCGTCCAGTGGAGCCGAAGGTACCGGAGTCAGGTGCCTCCGTTTTGCAGCGGCTTTTAATGCTGCTTTAACGGGCACTACTTTCCGGGGGCTGGGCTGTGCCGCCACCTCGGAATGCGAATCCCCACTTTTGACAGTGTCATGCGGGGTCCGGAACAGGGAGGGAGAGGTAGGAGATGATGAAGGATGCGATGGGCCCGCAGCCGAAGCAACGGACTGGCGCGCAATAGTCTGCTTTGCACAAGAGATGCAAATAAAGATATCATCAGCTGGGAGAGGAACCCCACAACCTACGCACCCCCCGAAAGGCTCAGCAGAACCGTTTCCGGATTTTACGGAAGCCTCCATATGGTGATTTATGGTATTCGCAATACTTAGGACTTTTAAGGCATAAGCCAACCCGGGATGCCCCTTTTTTAGTAAATGTCCCGGAAGGGAGGATTTTTTTTTTTTTTTTATAAGTTAAGGTCCCCTTTAACAAACTATATATATATATATCTATATATAGTTTATATATATATATATACATGCATTAATAAATATCCCAATAAATAGTCAGGCAACATAGAGCCGGAGGGCCACCATAAGCAGGGATACCGGGATCTGTAAGGAAAAAGAAAACCCCAATCAGATCCTCTCATGTGTATAAGAATCATATAGGCATGGCACCCAAGTGCCTTTAAACATGAACAAAATCATGCCCCCTAATAAAATATGACTCCCCCCACATCAAATACAAAAAAGATATGCACTCCCCACATAACGGCCCCAACGGGTGGGGCCGCTTACCTGGCCCAGCGAAGGCAGCAGCCAGAGAGCAAGACTGCAGCCAGCAGCCACAGCCAGAAGACTAAGTGCGGCCGCGCGCCCACGCGACTTCCCCTTTGAAGGGAAGTGAATGCTGGGCCCGCCGCCAAGCGCCACATGACGCCGCCGTCGGTGCCGCGCCCCCAATGCCGCGTCACCGGGACCCGCCCCCCCACGCAAATCAGTACAGCCATTCAGCTGAAGATTACACCAGATGGGCCACTACACGTGCGCCCAGGCAGCGAAGGGGGGAGGACAAAAAAAAGACTGCATCAGCGAAGGCAGCAGCCTATGCAAAATAGAGCACATACAATGTCAGCGGAGAAGGGGGGGAGGGGGCCACAAAAGCTATGGTCGGTTAGGAAAAGCGGCCAGCCACCTACCCAGCGCGGTCTGCCATTCAAGCAGACCTAAACCATATGAACCAAAGGTATACACATGCTGAATAACACTAAATGCATAACACACACACATGTTGAAATAAAAAGTGATACAAGTGAAACACATAAACTTAAAGCACACCCTCAACCCCCCCCCCCCCCCATAGTGAAGGGAGAAGGGACCGTAACGGGAGAGAAAGGGGCTACGGGGACCCTCGGGACAGGGGCATCCCATTTCCAGATCACCATGCCGGATAGCCGCATTGCCCCACGCATGAGGTCGAGCGGTAGGAGATAAGCTCCTAGGCACTTAAAGTGCCATCTACCATTTGCCCGGTGAGCAGCCTAGGCTGGGAGGCTTCCATTCCACCATTAAGGTATACACACTCAAACCGGGCAGAAATAGACCAAAGGGGGGTGGCGGGGTAAGAAAACCCCGGCCTACCTGTAAGCAGGAGACTTCCAACCTCTGTCTTGTCGTCAAGCAGAGAGAAAAATACTGTTGATTGAAGGGAGGTACCAGGTATATATAGGCCGGAAGGGGGCTCGTTACAAGACTTCCTCTCTGCACTACGTCACCTGGCGGCGAGTTAACCCATTAAGTGATGAATATTTAGAAGTGAAGCGGGGTGTGTGGCACACCAAGAATATAAAGCCCCCCCCCCCCAACTCCACTGTGTACACCCCTGAATTAAGGCAACAGGTTTGCTGGACTAAAACGCTATCATTATTTCCACCTCAGATTACGATCCCAACACCTGAAGGCACAACATTCACCCGAGACATAAACATGGATAGAAGCCGGCAAAGAACAATCTGAACGTCAGGCTCCCCTTGTATAAACATACAGAACAAGAACGACCGTGCCCTCGGCCGCCGGAGCACCTTATTAGCTGTACCTAGATATTAAACACATATCTGTGTATATATTTGTTGAGCCTGCTCCTACAGTGGCCCTGGGGCAATTGGGAGCTATGCTACAAACGGCCTTAGTTTTACAAGCTTGAACTGTTGACCTCTTGTCAAGTTAAAGACACCAAGTGAAGAGTTCCTGGGCCTGGGAGGACAGACCGGTTTGCTTTTGTCTCCACTCAGGCAGCTGTTGGGTAAGCAGCTAGCGTGAAAAAGGGTGGAGGAGCAATGGCTAAGAACATTGATTAGTCAAGTGAAGAAAGATGGTGGGTCACCTGTACCAACACCTCCACCACCCCGTCACACCTCTCCCCAACAAGAGCACCTCTATCCCTTATGCCAGCAGAACAGATAATGGATGCTCTGCAACATAAACCTTCTAGTAATATGATTGAAGTATAACGTGTGATAGAGGAATTGGACTATAAGCTCTTCTGAAAGGCAGGGACCTATAATAAAGACAATTGAACACAACCCCCCCCCCCCCCCCCCCACCATCAGTCACTAATAGAAGGCATGCCCCCTCTACTCACTGCACCCCTTTCCATTGAAGTGAATGGAGGTGAGGGCCGGCGAGAGACATGGATGCAGTGGTCAGGTAAGAGCTGCTTTCCCTGACCAGGTGCAATGGGCTGCATGGAAGGAAAGGTGAGTAAATTGTATTTAATGCACATGGTCAAGCACAAAGGACTATTTAATAAGGACTAGTGCCAAAACTATAAAGACACACAAATAACATACCCATATAGGTTTTTCACATACACTTAAACCGGACCTTCAGCATGATTCCATGATTTATTCCCTGTGCTTGTTCTAAAAATGTAACTGTTAATGGCTACCACAATTATTTTTCTTGATTTCTTTTAGTATTTCTAAAAGCCAGAAAGTTGCCATTTGAAATGCCTTTAGTTTTTTGTCATGTCTGTGATCTGCTGTTTTTCAACAAAATTCAACAACTGAAGGAACATTCTCAGAGACTGGTGAATCCATTATTTTTGCAAGGGGTTGTAGCTGTGCTTTGCACAGACAGAGCAGAGCTGGGGTCAGGGAAAGGACAGCAATCCCAGAATGCAGAGCGACACAGTCAGAAGACGCTTCCTGTTTGCCGACTGTCTGATGCTCCATGAGCCGCCATCTTGGATGTTTAAAGGCTCATAACATGCAGTAGATGCAGGTAGGATGATTTTTAATGTGAGCAATCTGTATGTACAGGGATCGGGAAACATATAAGATAAGGCTCTTATTCAGGGTGAAGGTCCGCTTTAAGAAATTTCCACTTTCAATTGTATTTTTAGAGGGGACCAAAACCCAGGATTTTGACTATCCTGGGTTGCCCCACTGTGTGAAAGCCCCCAGGTCGCCTGAACAAACTCACCTCACCTCAACACATGGCCGGCTGCTTGTCCAATCAGCGCGCTCGGATTCACTCAAGTCCCTTCGTCCAGGAGCTCGTCTAATACTAATAATGATCCGAGCGCACTGGCGGCTGCATCCGCATTTATGGGAGACCTGGGGGGTTTCACACAGTGGGGCATCCCATACTTGGATGCCCCGGGAATCTTATAGATAGAATGTATGCTGAGCACTGGCTCAATCACCAGCATTTT
This sequence comes from Gastrophryne carolinensis, assembly GCA_027917425.1. Classification (NCBI taxonomy): domain Eukaryota; kingdom Metazoa; phylum Chordata; class Amphibia; order Anura; family Microhylidae; genus Gastrophryne; species Gastrophryne carolinensis. The sequence continues at coordinate 64,259,731 of CM051237.1, forward strand.
ATATGGACCAAATATTCCTAGAGCAAGCACACCCGTACCACCAGGGCTGTGGAGTCACTAGGCCAAAGACAGACTCCGACTCCTCAATTTTATCAGGGCCAGACTCCTTCATATATGATCAATAATTAGGAAGAAATTTCCTGTAGTAGAATCGTAACATGAGGCTTTTTCTCTCCATTATATAGACAATAGGGCTACAGTACATATAGAACATAAAGCATATTTATTGGAATACAAATTCTGAACAAATAACTATAAAGCAGAGGTGCTCAACCCTTAGAGGAGCACGAGCCATATAAGAGTTCAGATTTTTTTTTTTTTTTTTTTTAATAGCTTAAAGATTTTATACACCAATCAGGATCCCCACTGTCTCCACTAACTCCATAGATTTTTTTTTTTTTTTACGGGCATGTCTTTCCATCATCCATTACCACATTTATATCTAATCATCCCCATATGCTGCCAATACACATGATGATTGCCTTATCTCCCCAAATATATGGGTCCCATATTTATAGCCCACTCCCCATCAGTCCCAAATCATAACCGCATTCCCAATACTCAACCCATCTAAATGCCTATCAATGCTAAACATACAATTAAATATAGAAAAAGCTCTTATCTTGTTATGGTGCCACATCAGGTCAGGGGCCACACCAGGTGGCTTGAGCAAATGTGACTTAAAGGGACATTCCAAGCAAAGGGTTAAATTAGTTGCTTTCTGCTTGCCCCGTGCTGGCTGTCAGGGGTGGTATCTTTCATTCAGCAGAATATACCCGGGTAAACCCTACTGAACTTGCTCCTTTCTGCTGACTCCTCTTTCTCAGTCCCGAAAATGAATTCAATTTGTAGAATTTGTAAAATGCATGGATGAGTCACCCTCTGTTGCTGAGGAGGTGCAGCAGGCTGAATAAAAAAATCTGCCACTCACATTCAGCATGAATAGAGCAGAAAACAGACCAATTTATCCCTTTACTTGGAATGTCCCTTTAAATTTCCTGTCCAGGTAATAACATGAAATAGTCTATACTCACCTTTTCCCTCCCAGCTCCTCTGTGCAGTGCCGGCATCTTAATACTTACCAATGAGGGAGAACGAACAATTCCATCCTCCATCACTGGGCAGACATGGTGGCATCCATCAATAAGGTTTTACATCCCCTAACACACCTACTCCATTTATTGCAATGGAGGGGGCGCTGAGGCCACATGTGCGGAACAAGCTTTGGGATGACCCCTCCGTTGCAATGAATGGAAAAGGCTTGTGGGGTCGTAAACAAGGCTCCATGGAAGATGGAATCACTGCCATTGGTAAGTGTAAAGCTGCCGGCACTGCATTGAGGGGCTGTGGGGGAACACCGGACCTGCACAGAGGAACTTTTTGGACAATAGCTGTCTGAAACAAACTACAGAAAGGTGCCCTCAAGACGTTTAGCTCCACTCTTCAATAGAGAAATCCGTGGAGTGGGGGAGGTTGGGAGCCACCAGTGGTTGACCCAAAAACACGACAGCGTACAGCGCGCCCCTTAATCCCACTGAACCATTAATTACATAGTATAAATAACAAAAAAGCAGATCCAGCGATTGCTGCCCTCCTCTGCAGTGCCACTCAGGTGGGTGCCTCACATGGCATCATTACAGGTGCACCCTTGCCTTGGAGTAGCAAGAAGTATAAGGGACAGGGGAGGTTTGAGAACTTATTATCTATCACCACTAAAACACCCGAGTGCTGCTTATCACCGACATAAATATAATTATGATGAATGAATGAAAATTACATTCAATATTAAAAAGATTTTTTCTTCAATGCCGAGTTGATACCTCTTTCTGACTCCAGCCAAAACTAGCTCCACGGGCCTGCCCACCACGCCCTATCATCCACAAAACTGTCCCACTTTGAGGGCCCCAAAAAATGGTCAGCTTAGGCTACTGAGCCTATTCAATGCTCTATTGGGAGTGCGAGCCAAACAGCCGGGGATATGGGCAGCCAGCTGACTAATGTCACCAGGAAATCTTGCGATTGGCAATTTAAAAAGTGCCAGGGGCGTGGCTTAGGTGGTGGAAATCAACTTTTCTTTAATATTGGGCCACCGCTGAGCCGGCAGCATTGGCCTGGGATATTGGGTGGGGGGGGGGTACAAAAAAAGGCTTTTGTTCTGCTATAAAAACACACAGGTCAGTATTTGACACAAGTACACAGCTTGGCTTTTTTTTTTTAAAACAGCATAGCTATAGGACAAATTGTGTAATATTAAAAATGGGCTAATGAGAGGAGGGGTCACTTATACGCCCAAACTAAATAAAACTCCCACCAAGCTTGTGGTTTTATTACCGTATATACTCCAGTATAAGCCGAGTTTTTCAGCCCACTTTTTGGGCTGAAAAAAGCCGCCTCGGCTTATACTCGAGTCCAGGGGCGGACTGCCAGGGAAGGCCGCAACCCTGAACCCAACAGATGCTGGAGGGTGAGGGGCGGCCGCTGCGGGTCCCTGCTGTACCCGCTGCTGCCGCCGCCGCCGCTCTCATTCACACAAACACGCGCACACACATTCACACACTGACCGGCACTTCCAGGCTGCTGCGCGCTGGTCGTCAATGGGCGGCGTCCAATGTTTTTGGCGGAGGAGGGTAACCTCGGCCAAACCCTGACCCCCGACACCTGCGCGTCTGAGAGCGGCAGCAGCAGCAGGTACCCACAGTGTGTGCATACCTTCCAACATTTCAGGGTGGGAAAGAGGGACAATTTTTAACTGAGGGAACATTCCTCACTAAGGAATGTATAGGAGATAGGGTGTAATACTTACAACAATAGAAACACTTTGAATAGGGGAATGAATCATTTATTAATGCAGATCTGCATGTTACACCTCAAAGAGGGACAAAGGAGAACAACGAGGGACATGGGGGCATGAGCTTCAAAGAGGGACAGTCCCTCCAAATCAGAGACACTTGGGTGGTATGGTGTGTGTGTGTGTCTCTTTCTGTGTGTGTGTCCCTGTGTGTGTGTGTCCCTGTGTGTGTGTGTCCCTGTGTGTGTGTGTGTGTGTGTGTCCCTTTCTGTGTGTGTGTGTGTGTGTGTGTGTCTCTCTTTCTGTGTGTAAACTCCAATTCCAATTGAAAAAAGCCGCCTCGGCTTATACTCGAGTCAATAACTTGTTCCATTTTTTTGTGGTAAAATTAGGTGCCTCGGCTTATATTCGGGTCGGCCTATACTCGAGTATATACGGTATACTGGTCGGAATAAAATCCAGGGGTGACAGAGCCTGTCACCCCTCATTTCCTCTTCCTTTTAATAAGAGGAAGAAACAAGCCTGGTTGGATATTTCTTGATGCTGGATGTATAAGTGACCCTTCCTCCTGCCATCCTGCATTTTTATATGGGATTTTATCATTGGCCCATATTTTTTACATTAAGTGCTCCATTAAATACCTCATAACAGACGATTACCTTAAATGCCACCATTAGGTGAATCATTTTACCTCAATTGCCTCCCTGTTTTGGCAACACTTATACTATATTTTACTACACAGGGCCTGTCCTTTCCTACTTCAGGAAAACAGCCATTAATACTGAGAGGCATCACATAAACAGAAAGTAACAGCCATTGCTGTTTATACTAAACACAGTCCAGCTCGACTTGAAGCTCAGGTAGAAGAGGAACACCACATCCTAATTTTCGCTTTTCGAAGTGGTGTTCCTGAATGCAGCAGCCTCCCGAATCGGGATGCCCCACTGTGTGTATCCCCACAGGTCGCCCCATACACTCACGCTCCCACAGGGCAGACTAGGTTGAGAGCGAGCGCGCCGATTGGCTGTGCGGCCTGGGCAGCTAAGCAGCCGAGTGTGCCGCCGGCCGCACACCTAGCCATGGCGCGCCCACTCTCCCATTCAGAAAGACCTGGCGGTCATGAGAGGAGATGACTGTGGGGGGGGGGGGACATGATTAACATGTATAAATATATAAATGGACAATGCAAAATATATGGGGAAACACTATTTCAGGTAAAATCCTCCCTAAAGACAAGGGGCACTCCCTCTGCCTGGAAAAAAGGTGACAATTTTTTACCATGAGAACTATAAATCTGTGGAATAGCCTCCCACAGAAACTTGTTACAGCATCAACAGCTGACAACTTCAAAAGAGGATTAGATGCTTTTCTAGCAGAAAGTAACATTAACAGTTACTATTAGCTGCTATCGGTAAAAATATAAAACAAAAATACAATGCATACAAAACCGATTGCACCAGAGCCAGCACATGTGCTATGGGACCGGAGCAAAGGTATGTTTCTAAGGTGATTCTGGCAGTGCAGAAAACAGGACATCCCAAAACGGGATGCCCCAGGGACAAATATCAAAGTCCGGGATAGTGAAAACAACAGGTTTCAGTTCACTTTATAGGTATTAGCCAGGTTAAGTATAAAAAAAAATCAACCGATTCCCATAGTGGTGACAGTAAGTAGCCTTCACCCCGTCTCTGGCTCGCCGTTTAGTGGGAGGGAAGGCTATCCTAAATTTGAACGTCCAGGAGGTTTGTTTTAAAGCGGGCCAAAACCCAGTGCAACCGGACGAATTAGAATGCCCCACTGTATGAAACCTCCCCAGTTCGCTTGTAACAGCTTAAAGGAGCACTATTACGAAATGTGTGTAGTATTAAAAATCCATATAAACACGTCGGCTAATGAGAGGAGGGGTCACTTAAACACCAAACTGAATAAAACTCCCGCAAAGTTTGTGTTTTTTTCTCTCATGGTAGAAATAAAAACCAGGGGTGACAGGTTTAGTCTATAATGGGTAACAGGGTCAGTCACTCCGGATGTCCTTTTCTTTCCGTTAAAAGAAAAAAACAAGCCTGGCTGGATATTTCTTGATGCTGGGTGTATAAGTGATCTCTCCTCCCACTATCCAGCATATTTATATTGATTTTTATAATTTGCCCATTTTTTCCTGATAGTGCTGCTTTAACTTTCCCAGGTCCAATGAAGCTTGCCCAGGGCTTAGTCCAATCAGAGCCATTTGTAATATGCATATGTAATTCGGAAAGCCGCTCTGATGTTAAGCACCCGCATCCTAAGCATCTTTGGGCTGTGTGCGCGCTCCCTTCCCAACCATTCAGATAAGCTGGGTGGGCGAGCACCAGCTGCTGGGGATGTGCTCGCTTATGCTCCCCATTGCAGAACATCAGAGCCATTTGCTGTAAGACACAGGCATGGCTCTGATTGGACGAGAGGCCACGCATACGCCATTGGACTGGAGTAATATAAGCTGTTACACAGCGGGGCATCCCAAATCGGGATGTCCCTGGGGCATGGAAGAAAACCCCTGCTTTAAAGGCCAAACCTTAGATTAAAGATGTGGAAAGTGCTTAAAAGATCATCATTTCAATGGTCCAACACACTGACTGGATACAATTGATTGGGAACCTTAGTTTCCATAAACTATTTATTTTAGGCGGTATATATATATATATATATATATATATATATATATATATATATTTCATCTATACTTTTATCAGCAAGCATGTGGATGGAAGTCCACGTCGCTGAGCGCCATGGGGAATTGCATTTTCAATATACATGTCTAGGAGACTGCCGCAGCCTTTGATCCGAGTGCGTTGTCCATCCCCTGCAGGCGCAGCACAATTAGCCTCCCGTCTGGCTGAGGTCTCTGCAGAGATGAAAGCGCTCAGCCCCCATTAGTCTGGGTTACGGCCCCGGCAGAGGTGACGCTGCGTACAAGGACGACACTCACCTTTGGCAAACTTCATGTAATGCACCCGCTTCTTGGACGACTTAGACTTTTCTTCCAGGCTGAAGGATTTTTTGCCACCATCAGCAGGAGTATCTAAAAGATAAATGGACACATTATAATTAAAGCATGGTTAGAGGTGGTCCACCAGACCTTCACAAGTTAAAGTGGACCTGTCATCAACATGTATTCCCCTTGGATGGCTGGTGACTAAACACCCAGAAGAAATAGGGGACATTTAAAGTGCATTGACTGGCATTTGATTCAAACAAAGGAAATAAGGGAATAATAACAACCCATTTTTATTCAAGAAAAATATGACTTTTTGCGGGATGCCCCGCTGTGTGAAACCCCCCCCCCCAGGGCGCCCCATTCACTTACCTCCTTTCCCAGTCCCACGGCACACCTAAGAGCAGCAGCCGCATCCCGCTATCCCTCCCTCCATTTGTGAATTGCCGGCACGGGCAGGCTCCCTGTTAGAGGGAAGCGGAGGATGCAACTGCCAGAGCCGCTGCTCTTAGATCCGCTGTGGTACTGGGAACAGGTGAGCTGGTCTCGGCATCCTGGGGGGGTTTCATGCAGCGAGGCAAAAAGGACCAAAACCCAGGATAGTCAAAATCCTGGGTTTTGGTCCCCTTTAAACCAGAACCCCCCTCAAAAATTAGCAAAAAAGCTAAAACCCCTAGCCTCTATACTCACCTCTTTCAGAATCTCTTCTGCTGGTTGCCAGATAAAGTCCCCCCATCACTTCCAGCAGTCACATGGGGTCATGATGAAGTATAGGATCTTGGAAGATTTAAGGTCGTCTTTCATTCATGGACAGGCAATTCCTGCAGAATGCAGTGGTCCGGACTCCTCCCACCTCCTATGACCTATTCAGTAAGGGCATACTGTTGCAGTGGCCCTCTGAACACTGCATTCTGCAGTTTAGCCATGTCTATTGAGCATGGCTGATGTACTGATTTATTTACTAGCCACATTTAGATCACTGCTCTTCCTTCAAACATCCCAGGCAAGATGCCACAGAAGAGGGTCATAAGGAGGTGGATTTTATTTGTAAAGTGGAAGCCTATTGCAGGGCCAGGCTTTCCCTGGGTTGCAGGGTCTTGTCAATTAAATTCTGATCCTTGACCAACTTGTAGTTCTACTAAAAAGCACAGTGTTAAAGTTTGGGCTGCCCCAAAGAGCTGACAGGTGGAAGAGGCCCAATGCCAATTGTAGAAGAAAGGGTTAAATCTCAGATTCTTGCTCCAAGAGTTGGCCTTTCATCAAACTTGGGTCAACAGTAGCGTGTAAACACAAAGGTATTTGTATAGAGAAGAGAGCACACAGGAGATGGCAAGGAGCAGGCCACCCTGTAATGTTCTGAAGCTGGACAGTGCGTAATGTCTAGACACCCAGGGGTGTAATTGCTAGTTACCTGTTCTGGGGGCCCCAGCATAGAGCTAGAAGGGGTGTAACAGCTAGTTACCTATTCTGGGGGCCATAGCAGAGAGCTGGGAGAGACATAATAGCAAGTTACCTGTTCTGGGGGCCACAGCAGGCAGCTGGGAGGTGTATAATGGCTAGTTATCTATTCAGGGGGTCAAAATATAGGACCGGATGGCTAGTTAGGTGCTCAGGAGGCCATAGAATATACCTAGGATGTGTGCAGTGGCTAGTTATGTGTTCATAAGGCCAAAGCATGAAGCTAGAAGGGGTGTAATAGCTAGTTACCAGTTCAGGCAGCAACAGCATATGCCTGGGATGAGTGTAATGGCTAGTTACCTGTTCTGGGGGCCCCAGTACAGAGCAAGAAGGGGTATAATGGCTAGCTATCTGTGCTGGAGACAAAAGCATAGAGATGAAAAGGGTGGAATGGCTAGTTACTGGTTTAGACGTATACAGCATACAGCTGGAAGGTGTGTAATGGCTAGCTGCTCGTTTAGGAGGCCATAGAATATACCTGAGATAAGTGTAATGGCTAGTTATCTGTTCAGGGGACCACAGCATAAGCCTGGGATGAGTGTAATGGCTAGTTACCTGTTCTGGTAACTTTTCTAAATATCCAAAAGAGAAACATACCACTGACATATTAAGGCTCTGCCCCAAGGGTAGGGACCTAATCGCTGAATCTTTTAACCCTCTAAGGTAAAATGAGAGGGAGGCCAGAAAAAAAACATTAAGATTAGCATAGCGCGGCTGGGTGGAATCACCCCCCTTCCATCAGGCCGATTTAAAAGCGGAAGAGGTACGCACGCATACCGTAGCCTGGCCTCTTCATAGATCTGCACTGGTGGGCAAAAAAACACAATTCAGCCGGAAACTTGCAAGCCATGACATGGCTGGTCGGCATACAATATTGGAGGAGGGAGGGGGTGGTGGGAAGGGAAGGGAAAGGTACCCCGAAATCCCCCCCGAAGATTTCCACAATGCCTCAGACTGTAGAATACCTGGTCTGAGGCTAGCGCTGACCACCACCTGCTGGCTATGAGTCAGGGATAGGGGAATCTGGCCTATACCCTGGGTCCTTAGCAGGCCTCCGGAGCCAGGGAATGGGTCATCCCCGTTAGACCCACTGCGACCTGGTCTAGTTACCTAAACCCATGGTTCAGGGACTGGTGTCTGGAGAAGGAGCTAAAGCTTTTGTGTATTCTGGTGGTCATGTGCTTGATATATATGAGCCTTAATATCTCAGTGGTATGCTTCCTTAAAGATGTTTTGAAAAAACTAGTTCGCTGTTCAAGAGGCCACAGCATAGAGCTGGATGGATGGAGTGTAATAACTACTTACTTGCTCAAGGGGCTACATCATAAGCCTGAGAGGTGTGTGACAACAAGTGACCTGTGCAACAACCCAACCCCACCCCACGGCCAATAAAGCCAAATTAAATTCTACCCCAGCTCACATCCCAAAATCCCACTCCAGATCGCAAAATTATGTATATGATTAAGTCGAAAAAGTTGTGTTGATTTTTCCATGCTCAGACGGGCAGGATTTGGCTTGTAAAGCCATGGCTGATCCTAAAGTTCCCAGCAGGAGAAGAATGACATTTATTCTTCCGTTTAATCACACTGTCCAGCAACAACAAACAATTCTGATTGGATTTCTATCACAGCTCATATTGCCTCCACTGATAACATGGCAGAGAGGCAGCACTTCTATATACAACAGAATAAAGCAGGAGCTTTATCAACATTCCCCTACTGGACTTAAAGCTTAGCAGCGGATTCCATTGTTCAGGGAACTCAAACAGCTAGTTTCAAAAGTGTGCGTGTGCGTGTGTATACAAAGCTCTTTTTTTTTATTTTTATTTTTTTAACTAAAAGTAGGTAAACAACCTATACGGTCTATAGAGAGCCATTGCAGAAGGGCACCCAACTGGTGAAGCAATACTGCCACCATGTGGCACATTTAGAGGATTGCTACTTGACCAGATCAGCTTTATTTTAAAACTGTTTTCATTGAACAATGGAATAAAGGTATTTGAAAGTAAAAAAAAAAAAAGAAAAAAAAAAAAAAGGAAAGAGCAAAAATACAAAATAAAACGGGGGGCCGGAGAATGGGAGGAAATTGCCATAATTATTAACAACCTGGGAATGCAAGAAGGCAGGAGGCAAAAAGTCTCCTTGACATAAGGCAAAGCCATTAGGGGCAAAGCCTAGTATTGCTGCAGGCCCTTAGCAGTACCAGACTTAACCTTGAAAAAAAAATGGAAACCCCTGATCTAGAGAATAAGGAGATGAAGACAAAACTGGGCAACTATGTATGCAAATATGTATAAAATAAACTTGGATCCTTTGATTTATAACTGGTGAACTACAGAGGCACCCACAGATCAGCAAGCAAGGCCACAGATACAGCCATAAAAGACTTGCTGTAAGGTTAGAGACCCTTTAAAGTGGAAGTTCAGTCTAGGATCCAGTCTGGACTTCCACTTTAACCACATTATTACCAGGCCATTTTAATTATAGTAATAGGCCTATATAACTGCAAATGACTATTTCCTTTCTAAGCCAAACTATGTGTATTTGATTTGTTTTCATGAGACACCTTAAAAAAATTGTGTGTGTCATTAGATAACAGAAAATAATTGAAGGAAAATCTGAAAATTATGAAAACGATGTATAATTTCCTCTTTTTGTATTTTTTTTTTTTTTGTAAGGGACGCAAGGGATTTCAAGACAAAACATGCCTAAAATGATTACCATATATGTTGTACTGTGGAAATGGAGCCTATTGGTGCCTGCTAGCAAAGTGGAGCGGCACTATAGACTTTGAAGCCCTGATTTTCTATTGCTGGTTCTATGGCCCCATGCTTGAAAAATAAGTGTGCGTATATTTCATGCAGGAAGGGGTCATGTAAGACTATTAAAGCAGTAACACCGTTTATGCCATGTCCTGAAGTAACTTGTAACTAAGTTTCTCTCAGGAAGAACTGAAATCTGATAATGCTGGAGAAAGAGCTCCAATTAGAGCCGCCCACTGAAGTGACGCAATTCGACAAGCAGCTCTGATTATTTTGAATTGGGAGCACAAGCCCACATCCTCGTGCTGTGCGTGCCTCCAACTCCCAGCCTGCCGATAGGCTGGGGAACGAGCGTGGGGCAGCAGGGGATGCACCACTCCTGCCCCCCATCCACAAGAATCAGAGTTGCTCTCCAAGTTGCATCACTTCAGCAAGCGGCTCTTATTAGACGAGAGCCCACACCTTCGCCGTTGTCCCGGGGAGAGGTCAGTGATTATCGGCGGCCCTGGGGGGTTTCACACAGTGGGGCATCGCACTTCAGGGTGGGGGCATCGCACTTCAGGGTGGGGGCATCGCACTTCAGGGTGGGGGCATCGCACTTCAGGGTGGGGGCATCGCACTTCAGGGTGGGGGCATCGCACTTCAGGGTGGGGGCATCGCACTTCAGGGTGGGGGCATCGCACTTCAGGGTGGGGGCATCGCACTTCAGGGTGGGGGCATCGCACTTCAGGGTGGGGGCATCGCACTTCAGGGTGGGGGCATCGCACTTCAGGGTGGGGGCATCGCACTTCAGGGTGGGGGCATCGCACTTCAGGGTGGGGGCATCGCACTTCAGGGTGGGGGCATCGCACTTCAGGGTGGGGGCATCGCACTTCAGGGTGGGGGCATCGCACTTCAGGGTGGGGGCATCGCACTTCAGGGTGGGGGCATCGCACTTCAGGGTGGGGGCATCGCACTTCAGGATGGGGGCATCGCACTTCAGGATGGGGGCCCCGGGGGGGGGGGGGGAGGCCAGCGGCTGGTCGTGGAATCTTTTAGATTCCAGGGCTGGACCCAATAGGTTGTTTCTGCTTTAAAATAACTCCCTTCAAGATTGTGCAGTGGGGCTGGCCAATGAAGTAATATGCATTTCCTGGCATTAAAAAAAAAACACACATAGAAGGGCTCCAGTTAGCTATTCTCTATTATAGCTTTCATTACTCCAAGCAGGAATAAAGCAGGAGATTCCTACAAATGAATTTTTACAAGACTGTCCCATTCAATCGCGCACCTGTTACAAACATATCCGTAAAGACCACCCAATCCTGTTCAGCCTTAAGGTACACCTGGTGAACCCATTTTGCTTATATATACCTATGCCTGGCCACTGCTGCTAATATATGTTAATGGCTTGGAATTTCCTCCCAATCATCCGGGTAGAATGCAGGATCCACAGTTTGCCAGTTCTGAATTATTTTATTCTGTGCGGTTTTAGGGCACTATAGGGAGGACATAGGTTGATTTGATCATCCTATCGATATGCTTCTCAAATACAGTATAGGAGGTTTATTTGGGAGGAACTGTGCTCTCAGGCCTAAGTTGTACGAAGCAGACTAATTCCTTAGGATATCGGTAGTTTTGACTTTCCTATGTTTTCTTGTGAAACCCCCAGTTCTCCCAGTAAAACTCACCTCTCCTCGGTCCAAAGGTACATGCACGGGCGCTCGGTCAGTCAGAGCTGTTTGAAAAAAGAAAAACGGCTCTGATTGTACGAAAGCCTGCACATGCGCTATTGCACCGCTGGGCACAGCAAGGCTTCCCGATTCGGGATGTCCCAAGGGAAGAGAAGCTGCTGGCCATGTAATCTTTCCAGGGCCGTCCATGATGTGTTTTGTTCCGCTTTAATGTTCTTGCACAGACAAACACAAAACATCTATACTTCTCTCTTGTCCCCCCCCCCCCAGCTCTACTGACCAGCTCTAGTGTTTTAAAACTTACTGATTGCTGAGATCTCACTCCCACCCAGGGCCGGTCTCAATTGTTCACCTTCTTCAAGACGGAATTGCATCCCTCTGCGCCCCCACAGACACGGGCATACTGAGGCTACAGGACGTGATGTGGGGGACCGCAATTATAGCTTTTTATGTTTTAATTTCTGGACAATCCCTATAACCCTTTTAGTGCCAAGCACGTAGGTTCTACGTGCTTGCTTCTACTCCACAGTAAAATGACATTTACTCACCTCCATGTGCGCTCGCTGCCGCTGGCATATGACGTCGCTCGCCGGGTGTCGTCCTGGCTCCCAGCTGTTCGTTCACATGCGATCATCGCTGGCCACACGATGGGGGAGGCAGGCGATCACCTGCCTCTCCCCTCCAATGGCCAGCGATGACCGCATCTGTAATCTGCGAGGGACACAGCAGCTGACGATCGGAGGTTAGTAAAGTAAAAAAAGTTTTTGTTTTTTAATAAAGTCATTTTTAATTATGTGTGTGGCGTTTTTTTTTTTACTGTTAACCCTTTGGTAAGGGATCCATGAGACCCCTATACCAGTTCACAAGGCTGAGGGCTGGCAAGTCACCTGCGGCTACACCTAAAAAATGACAAACAAGACTTTTTTTTTTTAAGCTTGAGAGGATCTACCAACCATACGCTGCATAAGCAAACGCAGAGTGCTAGGACCATTCATGCTAATGCCCATACTCTGCTGAAAAAAACAATATATAATTTCCCTGGGAAATCCCTTCAAAAATCACAGTTGAACATATGGAGCGCAAAATAGTGCAAAATGGTCTGACAACAAGGGTGACAAAATCTCCAGATAGGCTGGCAGCAAAAGGGTTAAGGACCATTCTACGCATTTTCAATTTAAATATTTTAATGAAAGTATTGAGAATTAATCAGCAAATTGCCTATTTATTCCCTCCACAGGCAAATGAATGAAGCCTTCAGTACAATGAATTTGCTTGTATGTAAGTGTTCTCGTCTTACCAGAGCCTGCAGCACCATGGCAGTTGTTTAGCTCAGCCAGAAGCTGGTTAAAATCATCTTGATGGGCAAGCCAGTTATCCTAAGAGAAAAAAAAACAAAGTGCTGTGTTTACACCTACACATGAAGCTCCTTCAGACATCATTTAAGCTGGACATTCACCCATTTGTATGTGGTTCTCCATCACAAAATGGTATTATTCCAAGTATGTCACACACCCCGCTTCCACTATTCATGACATATGGGAGATCCAATAGCAGTGTCCATCATGGGTGGGGATCCCAATACGGCAAAAATGTACAAATTTTAAACCACTGCAGCTTGCAGAAACTTGTGGCCAAAAACAGCATCCGCTGAGGCCAGCACATCAACCTTATAAAACCTTGAAAAAGTATGAACGGATGACCAAGTAGCAGCCTTACAAACTTGTTCAACAGAAGCCTGGTGCTGAAAGGCCCAGGAAGCCCCAACAGCACGAGTAGAATGAGAAGTGATCTTAAAAGGAGGAACCCTCCCCTTAGCAGAATAGGCCCCAACAATGGCCTGGCGTATCCATTTACTAATGGTAGATTTGGCGGGTGCCAAACCTTTTCTGGGCCCAGAAGGCACCACGAACAAGGCGTCCGTCTTACGAAAAGGAGAAGTAGCAACCAAATAGTACTTCACACAACGAACCACATCCAAAGAGTGCAAAACCCTCTCCTTGTCATTGCTAGGCTTAGGACACAAGGAAGGGAGAACAATATCCTGATTGAGATGGAAGGCAGAAACCACCTTAGGAAGGAAATCTGGTTTAAAGCGAAAAAACACCTTATCCTGGTGTCTCTCAAAGTAAGGGGCCTGAATAGACAGAGCCGCCAACTCAGAGACACGCCGAACAGAGGTAATAGCCACCAAAAAGGCAACCTTTTGAGTGAGCGCAGAAAGAGCCACATCCTGCATCGGTTCAAAGGGAGGCCCCTGGAGGGCCGAAAGAACCAAATTTAAGTCCCAAACAGGAACCAAAGGCTTCCTAGGGGCCGAACATGAGTGACCCCTTGGAAAAAAGTCTTGACCAGAGGATGCAAAGCAAAAGACCTTTGAAAAAAAGACAGCCAGGGCAGAAACCTGACCCTTCAAAATACTGAGCTGGAACCCCAGATCCAGACCGTGTTGTAGAAACTCCAAATTCCTAGGAATCGAAAACACCCTGCAAGGTAAGGCCCTAGCCTCACACCAGTCAATATAGGACCGCCAAGTCCTATAGTAAATGGTAGAGGAAGACCTCTTCCTAGCTCTAATCAAGGTTTGAATAACCGCCTCAGACAAACCTTCCTCCCTCAGGATGAAGGTTTCAGCAGCCACGCCGCCAAAGCAAGCGTTTGTAAATTGGGGTAACGTAGTTGACCCTGAGAGATCAAATCCAGAGACAGGGGCAGCCTGTACTGATCTACCACCAATCTTACGACGTCTGCGAACCAAACCTGTCTTGGCCACCTTGGGGCCACCAGAATTGCTGGTGCCCCCTCTAGAGCCAGCTTGCACACTACCTTGCCCACCATGGAGAAGGGCGGAAACAGGTACAGAAACCCCAGATCCCTCCAGGCAAGGGACAAGGCATCCACTGCCAGGGCCAGAGGATCCTGAGACAGATACAAAGGCTGGGAGCTTGTGATTGTGCCGAGAGGCAAAGAGATCCACCTTCGGAGTCCCCCACTTGTGACACAGGGCCCGAAACACCCTGTGGTTGAGAGACCATTCCCCTCGGCGAGAGAATCCCCTGCTCAGGGAGTCCGCCTCCGTGTTCTCCACTCCCGGAATGTATACTGCCGAGATGCAAGGAACATTGCTCTCCGCCCATGTCAGAATCAGAGAGACTTCCCTGAGGGCACTCCTGCTGCGAGTCCCTCCTTGGTGATTGATGTAAGCTACCGCAGTACGATTGTCTGATCGAAACTGAACCGGTAAACTCTGTAGTTGAAGTGTCAGACGCGACAGAACCAAGCGGATAGCTCTGAGCTCCAAGACATTGATGGGGTTGTGAGCCTCCTGAGGACCCCATAACCCCTGGAACTGATAATCTTTCCAGGAACCTCCCCAGCCCGCCAGGCTGGCATCCGTGGTAACCGTCTCCCAACGAGGGGCCAGGAACGATCTGCCCCTCATCAGATTGCTTGATTCCAGCCACCATTGAAGGGACTGCCGAACCATGGGAGACATCAAAAAAGACTGATCCAAGGACTGTGGACATCTGTCCCATTTCAGCAATAGATGGAGTTGTAGCGACCTCATGTGGAATTGAGCAAAGGGGACTGCCTCGAAGGAGGCCACCATCAAACCCACCAGCCATCCCTAGCCGAATGGAAGGGCGAGGGTTGGTCAGGAGAATACGTATCAGATCCTGAACCCTCTGCACCTTTGGCTGAGGTAGGAACACTCTGGCCTGACTGGTATCCAGATTCATGCCCAGAAAGGAAATCTCCCTTGATGGGGAGAGAGAAGACTTGGGGTGGTTGATCACCCATCCGAACCTCTCCAGCGTCGTCACCACCGTCCTGGTGTTCAACTCCGCCTGGCAGAGGGAGGAAGCTGTAATGAGTAGGTCGTCCAAATACGGCACAATGCGAATGCCCTGGGCTCTGAGCAAGGCCATTATGCCAGCCAGAACCTTGGTAAACACCCTCGGTGCCGAGGTCAGCCCGAACGGGAGGGCCACAAACTGAAAATGCTGATCTCCCACCATGAACCTGAGAAATCTCTGGTGTGCTGGGAAAACTGGTACATGAAGGTAAGCATCCTTGATGTCTATGGACGTCATGAAATCCCCCTGACGAAGGGAACCGATGGCTGAACACAGAGTCTCCATGCGGAACTTCTTGGTTCTGATGAACCTGTTGAGAAGCTTCAAATCCAGGATGGGTCTTATGGAGCCATTCTTTTTGGGAACCGTGATGAGGTTGGAATAATAGCCCCAGCCTCTCTCTGAAAGAGGCATCGGACATATGACCGCCATGTCCAGGAGATTCTTTACAGCCAACAGGAGCCCCTGCGCCGCCCGAGGATCTGATGGCACCCGAGACCTTAGGAATCTGGGAGGAGGCAGAGACTTGAACTCCAGTTTGTACCCAGACGAGACCACTTCCAATAGACACTTGTCTGTGACCTCCTGGGCCCAGACCTGGAAGAAGAGCCGCAGCCGTCCTCCCACCTGCAAGGGTGAGGGCGCCTCCTCATTGCTGAGCTGGCTTGGCAGCAGGCTTGGGCCTGGAACCCCAGGTAGAGGCTGGACAGGCACGTCCTCTACCTCTGTTCCAGGAATCACCTCTGCCCCCTCTGGCACCGCGAAAGGAAGGATTAAAGGAGGCTGCCCCCCAAAAGGAGCGACGCAGCTTCTTACGCTGAGGTAGCTTCCCACCCTTCGCCACAGAATCCAATTTGTCTCCAAACAGCCGCGTTCCCAAAAAGGGCAAAGCTGTAAGTGACTTCTTGGCCGCAATGTCAGCCGCCACCGGCGCAGCCAGACTGATCGCCGCATGGCCACCAACAGGGCCGAAGTTCTACTACACATGGTAATAGTGTCGTCCATAGCCAACAAAACAAAATTCAGGAACAATTCACACCTCTTAAGGGTTGTGAATTCAACGCTGTCCGTGTTGAGCTGGGACCCATTTAACATGTCCCTGATCTCCGACCTGGTAGCCACAGCCACTAATGCCGATGCACAGACAGGCCGCAAGGCAGAACCCACACTGGCAAAGGCATGACATGCCATCTGATCAATGCACTTGTCCTCGCCATCCTTAAGGGTAGTGGCGTCAGGAGTATGTACAACAGAGGTGTTGGACAATCCTAAAATGGGCGCGTCAACCTCGGAAGGGGAAGACCAGCGCTTCACCGCGTCCACCGGAAAGGGATACTTCCTATCCCATCCCTGAGGAACACCGTGAAGGCGTCTCCCATTCTCTAAGAATCATGCTGTCAAAATGATCCTGACTTGGAAACTCCAAGCGGGGCTTAGAGAACCCAAAGAACTCCCCTTTCTTCGGAGGAGCCTCCGCTGGTGGGGAAATATCCAGAACCTCTAACAGATGGGTCAGGACCCTGGAGGTATCAGCAGCATCCCCCAGCGCCTGCCCGGCATCAGAATCAAAGAACTGCAATTCCTCAGTCTCAGACTCCTCAAACAATTCCCCCTCCTCAAGCGGGGAATAATCAGCCCAATCTCCCCTGATCAATCATCAAAATCAATTACCGGCGTAGCCGGTGACAGATGCCTTTTCTTAGCAGTGGCCTTTCTGCCCACTAAGCTAGAAATAATTTTCCCGAGGTTGGCCAGCCTGGCACATACATCGGAGTGCGACTCCCCACTAATGACCGTGTCACTTGGGGTACGGATAATGCGGGGTGGGGTAGGTGAGGCGGGCGGCACTGACCCAGGCGCCTGGGGTCCCAACTGCCGCGTTATATCCTGTTGCGCACATGGTATGCAAATAAGTACATTCTCCCCCGTAAGGGATACCCCACAACCCACACATAGCTGGGATTGTCCCAAAGGGAGCCCGAACCCAGTATCCTGCGGAGCCTCCATATGGTGATTTTAAGGTAGTCGCAATGACCCGAGGGAATTACGCTGGTAAGCAACCCGGGATGCCCCTTAAGTCCCAAGTGGGAGGATTTATAAGTGCCCCAAATTTCTGCTAGGGACCCTAGGACCGGGAGAACCCCCTTTTAAGCAAGGCACAGGGAGTCCTCCTGAAAGACACAAAAGAGTGGCCATAAGCACATGCACACACACACATATATATACTGTTTATACCATATAAATAAAGGAAAACGTGACAAAGGACTAGCGCTGTCCCCTGACAGAAAGGGGCACATGGCTGAGAAAAGTACATAAAAAAGGGGGAGCCCGGGAGGGCACTCACATATCTTGCAATATGGCTGCCACCGCTCATCAGCTCAGATAAGAAGAGTGAGAAAGGGAGAAGAAGGGGCGGGCCAGAGCGGATCGCGCACCGTGCCTGGCCCCGCCCCCCTACTCTCACAACCAGCAGCGTGGTTCCCAGCCGTGGGCTGGGCTCCGCAATTGGCTCCAAAGAAGGGGGGGCGGGCCGTGGCAACGTGCGTAGCGCCCGGCCCCGGAGAAGCAAAAAACGGCGATCAGCCAGTAATGTAAAGCACCAAGCACACCTACACACACACATTCTGAAAGTAAAGGAAAAGCCCCCCCCCCCCCACTGGAGGGACCCGGAAGGGGGATAATCCCACACCAAGTATGGTGTAAGGGATATATAGATATATATATATATATATATATATATCTCAAACCGGGATCACCAACCCGGATTCCGCCTACCCCTTTATATGGGGTCTCACGGGGGAGCATGGCTCCCTAAACACCTTTAAGGTGAATCCTACCCTCACCCGGACCTGCAGCCAAGGCTGGGAGGCTAATAACGGGCTTAATTAATAAATGTCTGGGCAGAAATAGGTAAAAAATGGCCCGGCTTACCTGCAAGGAAGAGAAGCAGACATCTTCTGACTTGTTCGCCGTCCTGCAGAGAAGGAACTGGGGAATGTGTGGGAGGTCCCAGGTATTTATGGACCGGGAGGGGCTTCTTTTTTGCTTTCATCTCTGCAGAAGTTCGCCCTCTACTGGACCATAACCCATATGTCATGAATAGTGGAAGCGGGGTGTGTGACATACTTGGAATATACATTTGGCCAAAGCGCCTGCCAATACTCCCTTCTTAGGGTATAGAACCAGATGGATATTTTCGCTATTTGAATTGTCGTGGAACACTGATGATTTGCTGTCCCTCTGTAAGATGGAAAGTGATCAGTCACTGCATAGGTGTGGCACTGACATCATTGCCACACACAACAGTGGCAATGAATGGAGGGCGCGGGGCTTTACAGCTATAACAGGCGCCATTTACCTGGGATTAGAATGAAGCAAGAGTAGTAAAAATTGGCAAAAGGTTCTCTTCATGGGGGAAGCAATTCAGGAGATGCTCCTTAAAAATTTGGGTTTTGGTACGCATTAAACACTGGACCCTCTAGAGCAGCTTTTACAGAGGGCAGCATTAGCATTATGGTCACCTTCAAAGGGACGGTAATTAATAAACCTAAAACAAGTTGTACATAGACATCAATGGGTAAAATTGGAGGTGCCTACCTGGTCATCCTATACCGCAAGTGCAGAATATGGGGGTCCATTCTAACTTCCCTGCACATGTGCACCTCCTAGGTTATAAAATGGTCCAAATGGTTGCCACCTTTCTCTTGTGTTTCCTTTGGATTTGTGCAAGCACATTTTTTTTGGTGGGTGGGTGGGGGGGTCTTCAGGTACAGGGGAGGCTTTTTACAACCCCTCCCCCTTGGTGCACTGGTGGTAAGACAACCTCAGGTAAGCTTCTGCCAATGTATACATTGCATTGTATGGCCCAAAGGGGGCTTTGCAGTTAGGACTGCACCTCACAGAGACTCAGTGGTGTTTGGTGGTGCAGCTTTAACATACTTCTGCAGATGTGTGTGGACCAAGACCTTTTTTTAACTAGATTTGAGAGAACAATTATAGGATTGCTTGCCAACAGGGTTGTGTGCTATGGCTCCTTTAGAATTTTTCTATTCCAAGGTTTAAATTGGTTTCTTAGAGTTGTTGTACGATGAGTAATATTTTTGGCAATAGTCTAAGACGGCTGAAAACTCAATGTTCAAAAGGGAGTGGGGCCTGGGAGTACCTAATGTGACCAAATATCATTGAAGCAAAACAAAACCCACCAGGGGCCACCCTGGAATCTAAAGCGCGATGCCGTGATGCCGCGCTGCGTGAAACTCCCCAGTTCGCCCATAAAAAATACAATTCTGTGATAACTCACCTGTAGAATTGATTTTATTGGTGTCCTGCTCGGGTCGCTTCATTCTTGACAATTGGGTTATCCGCCACAAGGTGGTGCAGTTGACTGCAAGACGAAACTTGTGGCTCCTCCCGGCTCATATAAGGGCAGCTATTTCCCTAATAATACCCAGCGTTGAAAAGCAGTAAATACAGAGACAAGCCGGGAGGCCAGAGACCATGTTAATTCACACAGCCCCAAAATAAACTCTCTCAAACAGTAATCACCATAACAAGGCAAAAATAGGATAACAGAACAAGGGTGGGATGAAGCGACCCGAGCAGGACACCAATAAAATCAATTCTACAGGTGAGTAATCACAGAATTGTATTTTTCTTGGTGTCCTGCTCGGGTCACTTCATTCTTGACAATTGGGACATCCAAAAGCAGTGTCCAAGAAAGGGTGGGATCCCCAGTGAGCAACAGCACGTAGTTCATGACACTACCGCCTGAAGCACCTTACGGCCAAAAACAGCATCAGCTGAGGAGCTAACATCAACCTTGTAAAATTTAGAAAAAGTATCAACTGAAGACCAAGTAGCGGCCTTACAAAACTGTTCAACCGAAGCTCGGTGCTGAAAGGCCCAAGAAGCACCGATGGCCCTAGTGGAATGAGCTGAAACACGGAAAGGGGATTCCTTCCCCTTGGCAGAATACGCTTGCACCACCGCCTGTCTGATCCACTTGCTGATAGTGGATTAGGCTGGAGGCAAGCCCATCAGGAAGGACAAAAGAGAATCCAACTTCCTAAATGATTCTGTAGCAACCAGGTAGTACTTAAAGTGGACCAACACCCAGGATTTTCACTATCCTGGGTTTTGGTCCACTTCTGCGGGGCACCCCGATCGACCACTGTGTGAAACCCCCCAGGACGCCCCAAAAAACTCACCTCACCCCGCTCCTACGTGAGCGCTCGTCCAATCAGAGCACTCAGAGCCGCTGTGGTATGGACGGACAAGCGACGGACAACCACAGCGGCTCTGAGCGCGCTGGGGGCCGCCGCTCGCGCTTCCTTCTAACTCTAACTCTAGAGGGAAGCGCGAGAGGCGGCCCGCGCATGCGACGTTGGAACGGGGAGAAGGTAAGGTTTGTGGGCCTCCTGGGGGGTTTCACACAGCGGGACATCCCGATTTCGGATGCCCTGCGGGGAGGGAGCTGATTGGCCCGGGAATCTTATAGATTCCCAGGCCAATCAGCCATGGGTGTTGGTCCACTTTAAGGGCTCTGACCACATCCAGGGAATGGAGGGTCAGCTCCTTAGAATTAGAATCCCACACCGATAGCATAGGCTTACGCGGTGGACGTACATGAGTAACTCCTTGGAAAAAGGTCTTGATAAGTCTATGATTGGCGAAAGATCTTTGGAAAAAAATTGCCAAGGCCAAAACCTGTCCCTTGAGGGTCCTCAGCTGGAGGTCAGAATCCAAACCATATTGTAGGAACTCCAAAATCCTAGAAAAAGAGAAAGAGCGACAGGGGAAACCCTTAGACTCACACCAGGAAATGTAAGCGTGCCAGACCCTGTAATAAATAATGGAGGAGGATTTCTTCCGAGCCTGAATCAGGGTTAGCATGACAGAGGTAGAAAGCCCTTTCTCTGTCAAGATGCTTGTTTCAGCAGCCAAGCCGTCAAAGCCAGCGTTTGTAAATTGGGGTGGCGTAACAGACCCCGAGTGAGAAGCCCTGGATCGTCGGGCATGGCGTAGCGATCCAATGACATCTGGACAATGTCCGCGAACCAACACCGCCTCGGCCAACGAGGGGCCACCAGGATGGTCAGTACCCCTTCCTGGGCTATCTTGCGCAGCACGCGACCCAGGAGAGGAAAAGGAGGAAAGGCGTAGGAGTCGGAACCCCGTAAAAGGAATTGCCAGCGCGTCCATGGCGAAGGACAGAGGATCTCTTGACAGAGAGACGAACTTTGGAAGCTTGTGATTGTGTAGGGACGCAAACAGGTCCACGTCCGGCTGACTCCAGCGGCGACACAGAGCGTGAAAGATCTTGTTGCTGAGAGACCACTCCCCCAGACAAGAAGTCCCTCTGCTCAGGGAGTCTGCCTCCTGCTTCTCCACCCCCGGGGATGTAAACCGCCGAGATGCAGGGAACATTCTCCTCCGCCCAAGACAGGATCTGGGTCACCTCTTCGAGGGCTCGCTTGCTCCGAGTTCTGCCCTGGTGATCGATGTAGGCGACCGCCGTCTGATTGTCCGAGCGGTCCTGGAGCGCACGACCCCGCAGATGGAGAGTCAAATGAAAAAGGACCAACCGAATCGCTCTTATTTCCAGAATATTTATAGGCACGTGAGCCTCCCGAGGGCCCCACTGGCCCTGGAACTTCAGCGATTGCCAAAAACCTCCCCAACCAGTCAGACTGGCATCCGTGGTGACAATCTCCCAACGCGGAGTCAGAAAGGACCTGCCCACTAGAAGATTTCTTGAGTCCAACCACCACGAGAGGGACCGCCTGGCCAGAGGAGACAGAGAGAACTCCTGCTCCAGGGACTCCTGAGTCCAATCCCAAACGTTCAAAAGATTTAACTGAAGAGGTCTCATGTGGAACTGGGCGGAGGGCACAGCCTCGAAGCAAGATACCATGAGGCCCACCAACTTCATCCCCAGACAGATGGAAGGGTGTGGACACGACAGCAAGGCCCGCGCCTGAAGACCCTTCACCTTCTGCTGAGGGAGGAACACCTTGACCTGAGAGGTGTCCAGCGTCATGCCCAGGAAGGACCTCACCCATGACGGAGTGATCGAGGACTTGGGATAATAGATGACCCATCCGAACTCCTCGAGAGTGGACAACACCGTCTGAGTGTCGCTCTCGGCCTGCTGAAGAGATTGAGCAACAATCAACAAGTCGTCCAGATAAGGAAAAATGCAAATGCCCTGGCTCCGCAGCAGGGCCATAACACCCGCCAGCACCTTGGTGAACACCCGGGGGGCTGAAGAGATTCCAAATGGCAGGGCCACACATTGTTAGTGCTGATCCTCCAGCGCGAACCTCAGAAACTGATGATGACCCTGGAATATAGGGACGTGCAGGTAAGCATCCATGATGTCCACCGTGGTCATGAAGTCGCCTGGACGAAGAGAACTCACCGCTGACCGCAAGGTCTCCATGCAGAAGTGTTTGAATCTGACAAAGCAGTTGAGACCCTTCAGGTCCAGAATAGGTCTCAGAGAACCGTCCTTCTTGGGTACCGTGAAAAGATTGGGATAGAAACCTCGACCCCGTTCCTGGTGAGGCACAGGACAAATCACTCCGGACAACAGAAGACGTTGGACAGCCAGTCTTAGGCCCTGCGCCCTCAATGGGTTCTGGGAAATCCGCGACCAAAGAAATCTTGGGGGCGGCCAAGCTGCCACCTCTATTTTGTACCCGGAGGACACCACCTCCTGAATCCACCGGTCCGAGACGTGCCGTCTCCAGACGTGAGCAAATAGCAGAAGCCGTCTCCCTACACGGATGGGTGAGGGCGCCTCCTCACGCTTGAGGGACGTTGACAGTGGGCTTAGACTTGGACCCCCAGGAGGGATTGGGACGACCACGGGACCTGCCACGTCCCCAGGAGTCTCGGCGGCCACCAGAGAAGGCAGAGCCTCTTCCCCCTTGAAAGGGCCGAAAGGAAGAAGAGGCCCAAAAGGAGTGCACAGACTTCCGACGCTGGGGGAGCCTCCCATCCTTCGCCAAGAGATCAAGACGCTCCCCGAACAGATGAAGTCCCAGGAAGGGAATCCCGGTGAGGGATTTCTTGGCGGCAGCGTCGGCCGCCCACTGTCGCAGCCATATAGACCGATGAAGAGCAACCAGCAGGGCAAAAGCCCTGCCGCCAAGCCGGACAGCATCATCCGTGACCGAGATTACAAAGGCAATAAAGTCCGCGCAAGCCAAAAGTTCCTTATACTCCTCAGCTCGCTTGCGAGATCTGGCGATATCCACAAGGCGCCTCACCTTCTTTTTGATGGCAATGGAGACAATGGCCGCGGCACAGACAGGACGCAGACCAGCACCCACAAAGGTGAAAGCGTGGCATGCGAGTTGATCCATGCGCCTATCAGCATTATCACGCAAGGTAGTAGTGTCAGGAGACGGCATAACCAAGGTATTGGAGAGACCCAGAACAGGAGCATCCACCTCCGGTCCAGGTCCTTAAGCACCGAAGGCAATTTATTAGGCCTCTCCCACAACAATTTGGAGAAGTGACCTTGTTTAGGAAAAACAAGACGCTGTCTCTCAGGCCGAAAAAGGTCCCCCTGCTTCTTCTTGGCTGCCCTCGGGGGAACAATGTGCAAGGTATCAAACACAGCGGACAACAGCTTTTCCGTGTCATCGGGGAGCCATATGTCCTCATCTGAGGAGGACCCCGGGTCGCTAACAAAGCCAACGGTGCGGTCCCCTGAGGAGTCAGGATCATTAAACAACTCACCCTCCTCCATGGAGTCACGGCCACCAAAGGCCTCAATCGTCGTCATCATCGGCAAAAAGGGAATAAACTGGTTCCAAATGCCGCTTCTTACCTGAGGACTTGCTGGCGGCCGGGCGGGCCAATTGTCGCTCAAGACTGGCCACACGTACCGCCAAGACCGATTGGGACCCCCTGCTGGCTTCCCCCTCACTGTAAGCTAAATTCCAAACACGGGGGTGTCAGCGAGGCTGTAGGCAAGATAGGACTGGGAAGTGTAGCGCTCGCCCCATCCTGTTCCGAAATGACGCTTTGGGCGCAGGGGACACAAACAGCGCTGCGGCCGCTCAAAGGGCATAAACCACAAATGAGACAAAGCTTAGCCCGCCCCGAGGGGCCCCCAAGCTCGCTATCCCCAGAAGCCTCCAAATGGTGATTAGTAACCAATAAAACACGGGTAAAAAGCACTAAAGGCCCAAACCCGGACAATCCCCCCACAATAGCCCCTAAAAACCCAAGGGGGGGTGGATGGACCGGGAGGAACCACAGTAATGAGTAATATGGGGCTCACCTGAAGGACACAATGGGGAACACACAAGCATCCCACAGCGCATGCACAATAATATAGAAATATATATAAACGCACGGACCAGAGGATCGAAGTGCAGACCAGACGGATGGAAGGGACCAGCCCAGCCCAGATGGAGCCCCGGACGGCAGAAGAAGCAGTGAGGAGCAGTGTGCCCCACGCTGGAGGAGGGAAAATGGCACCGGGAGCAGGCCCAGGCAGCCCTCGAGGGGCGGGCCACACCGCGAAGACGCGGATCTCGTCATCGCGCAGCCCCCCCCCCCCCCCCCCCCCCGCGTGAAACTCTGGGCGTCAGGGAGGAGAAAATGGCGCCAAGAGAGAAGGGACAGCCAGGGAGGGTCCCCCCACCGTGGAGCGCAGTCGGCGCCCGAAGCGAGCGGAGGAGACTGCGCCGCCAGTCCGCTGCCCTCAAGTAAGAGGGCGCCCCCCCCCGACGCCAGAACGCCAGGGAGGCAAGAGGGGCAGGAGTGAGGAAGCTGAGTATCAGACCAAGTGGAAAAAAAATAAAAACAAATAAAATCACCAGACACACAATAAAAGCACATACCAATAAAGCATGTGGGCTACATAATAAAACGCACAGGCAGACCAGGCATAAGGGGTCCCTATGTGGTTCCTTCCCCCCCCCCCAATATAGGCTCGCCATAGCCTATGGCCGGCTACCCTTTGGGACAGGGTCTGTGGCCCAGAGCCTAGCTCTGTGAACGCCTGACGCTCGGCGTTCCCCTACCGTCACCTGATCCGCAGCCAGGGCTAGGAGGCAGGATGGGTCCCGGAAGCAATTAGGAATAGGGCTGCAGTGGCCGACAGGCCTGGGATGCCCCTCTCGCCTGCGATATCCATAGAGAGAGATAGCATCCATCTTCTCAGTCCGACTGCAAGAGAACTCTGGGGATTATTAGGGAAATAGCTGCCCTTATATGAGCCGGGAGGAGCCACAAGTTTCATCTTGCAGTCAACTGCGCCACCTTGTGGCAGATAACCCAATTGTCAAGAATGAAGCGACCCGAGCAGGATACCAAGAAAATTAACCTTTTCACGCTCCAACGGAGTATGTGTGGGCTCTCGTCTGATGAAAGCCGCTTGCTGTGACCATGTAAACCGTCAAGCAGCTCTTATTGTTTACATTATTACCATTCAGATGGTGCAGGAGTGCGCGCACAGCCGGGGATGAGGCAGCACCCACCCCTCATTCAAGGCAATCAGAGCTGTCTGCCGAATGATGTAGTCATAGCAGTTGTCTGTCATTGGAAGAGAGCCCGCACATACGCCATTGCACCAAAGAGAGATGAGTTTTAATGGCCTAACTGGAGGTTTCAAACAGCGGGGAATCCCTATTTGGGAGGCCCCGGAGGCACGGAACAAAACCAGGAAAAGTCAAATTCCTGGGTTTTGTTCCACTGTAAAGGGAAATAGTAACCTTTTCCCTATTAGTACTCCACTGGAGGTATTGTGTATTTAAGGTTTCCAAGGGATAACTTTTTTAGACAATATTTTTGCTGAACAAAACTTTCCCCTTGGGCAGTACCTCATAATTAATAGCAGCTCCTAGGCCGAGTGTGTTGTTCTTCACTTGAACTTTGACATGTTCGGTGGATCCTTGTTCCTTAGCCCCGAGCCCCTGCACCAAAACAACACAACAATGTAATTTCACATCAGCATAATAGAGAACACACATTACAATAGATCTATTGTAAAAATTATTTAAATAAGTCAAATCATTCTCCACCCAGATTTCTACCTACTCCATGGCATTCTCTCTGATTAACTGGGCTGCAGTGTGACATGGGTGGGCAGCATCTGGACCTGTCTTGGGGCTCAATGGAGCCGTCCCTGGTCCACTCTAACCTCTCATTGCAGAAGGAAGAGCAACACAGGGACAGGCAGCCTGGTTAAACATTAACCAGCGCAGTTCCACACAAACTCTACACAGATCCTAGAAAACTTTTATATCCACCAGGTGCCTTTGACCTCTCTCACCTTGGGAGCCACATTCTCCACTGAAAGATGGCCATAACTCACATTAAAAACAATGCATTTAGGGACACTTATGTCATCATGCATTACCTTTTTTCAGTGTGAATCATCCCCTCAGCTCAATAAGTACAAGTATGGAACCCGCTGCCATATATAATACTTGCTCCTTGTAAGTGTAAGTGAATCCCTCAGCTCCCCTAAAATGAACCCTTTAAATGCCAGCCACATAGACTACATATGGTAGTTTATATCCGACCATTAAGTGCCAGCACTGTAGATTCTACGTGTCTGGGATTTATTCCCACTAGAGAAAGAAAAAAAAGCGATCGACTGCAGGATCACCAAGGCAAGTTAAAAATACACTTTCTCTGTTTTTTTTTTTTTTACATCTAACCCTTTGTGAACTCTGGTAAGGGGTCATGCGGCATAGGGTGGGGGAAGGCAAGTTAGTTTGGGCGACGTGGGGGGGGTTTCACACAGTGGGGAACCCCAGATTGTGGCGCCCCAGGGGCAAGGACCAAAACCCAGGATAGTCAAAAACCTGGGTTATGGTCCACTTTAAATATAACTACTATGCACACAATCAAGGGTTACATTTTATTTGAAAATCTCATATAGTGCTATTTTCAGTTTGGGGCGTCTCCTGTGCAGGAAAGGTTGCCTGCTTTTATTTAAAAAAGAATGCTACAAAAACAGTTTTACATCTATATGTGATGTTTTTTTTTCTTGACTGGCAATAAAAATATTGTAAAAGAAAGCTCCTAGAAACTTCAGAGTGTTTTAGTGCTGTGTGGCAGCTGATCTACAGAGGTACAGAGGTCCCTACACACACGTCCCTGCTTCATGCCGCTCACCCCTCCTCTGCTCCCCCTCAAGTCTTACCTTGCCCTTGGACCAGCCCATTTTTTTCAAGCATCTTTTGCCCGAACTTGGAGTCATCCTTACTCCAGGCACTGTTTCTTGGATCCACCGACCACTTCTGCTTTCTGCGAGCTGGAGGAAAATGACAACACACACATAGGAATATTTAAAGGCACTGTCCAGGCTAAATTTAAGTAAGCCTATACTCTCCTCTTGTCCCCCACAGCAGCTTTCTCAGCTGTTCTCTGGGGTCTGGTACCACGGCATGCACAGGCACACCTTTCTTGCCTTCTGAAGAAGTCCACTGTTTGCAAGCAAAGATATTGGGACTTTACAACCCCAACATGGCAGGGACTGCAGTGGGCCACTCCATTCACTGTAACAGACTGGGTGGCAAGCAATGCCTGTACCCAATCGGGGATGCTCCGCTATGTGAAACCC